>CATIWJ010058462.1:0-10483 GCA_949640765.1 Croton laevigatus | reverse complement strand
AATTTCTTAGTGTCAAATAATACTACAATTAAAATATGATTGAAGGTTAATAACTATACTATTCTCTCTCTCTCTCTCATTCACACACACACACACACACACACAAAATAAAAATTTATTGCACCATACATACCATACTGTTGAAAAATAATGTTGTAGAATCCTCTTTAGTATTGCAAAAGCTTTTAAGGCATGGTAACTCTTTGAGTTTCAAAGATCGTAATTGAGCAAACTCAACTACGTCGTTGTCTTCTTCAGACTCTCTAATAAAAACTACATGTTTCAGAGAATCACATCTGCAAACTGTAACCGATTTTAGATATTGAAAAGTAAAAGCTCCTCTTGGGTCCTTGCTCCATATTTGCTTCAAACTTCTCAAATTAAATAGTTCCACTGACTTCAAGTTGGCAAAAGCAACCTGCAATAAGTTAATGTCACACATCAACAATAAAATAAAATCAAAATACATATCAAGTTTATTTTTGTTTTTCATTATCACATTTTAATATAATCTAGAAAAATTAAATATTTTTTAACACATGGTAAATTACAGAGTTCGAAAGATCGTAATTGAGTAAACTCAACTACCTCGTTATTTCTTTCTTCAATTTCAAAAATCCCTTCCACTAATTCACTTCTTTCAACTATCAATTTCTGCAAGTTTGGAATCTTTGAATGACATGTGATGAAAAAATCCTTGATAATTCCCCACACTCATCTATATCCAATGACTCCAAGTTGGGGAAAGCAACCTGCAATTTCTTAGTGTCAAATAATACTACAATTAAAATATGATTGAAGGTTAATAACTATACTATTCTCTCTCTCTCTCTCTCTCTCTCTCTCTCTCACTCACACACACACACACAAACACAAAATAAAAATTTAATGCACCATACATACCATACTAAAGGAAAATAATGTTGTAGAATCCTCTTTAGTATTGCAAAAGCTTTTAAGACATGGTAACTCTTTGAGTTTCAAAGATCGTAATTGAGCAAACTCAACTACCTCGTTGTCTTCTTCAGACTCTAATAAAAACTACATGTTTTAGAGAATCACAACTCCAAACTTCAACCGATTTTAGATTTTGAAAAGTAAAAGCTCCTCTTGGGTCCTTGCTCCATATTTGCTTCAAACTTCTCAGATTATTTAGTTCCAATGACTCCAAATTGGGAAAAGCAACCTGCAATCAATTAATGTCACACATCAACAATAAAATAAGATCAAAATACATAAGTTTATTTTTGTTTTTACATTATCACATTTTAATATAATCTAGAAAAATCAAATTTTTATTTTTTGGCAAGGTGAGAAAAGATGACACTTATTGAAAATTGGAGAAAGTATATGATTTCTAAGATAAATTCTCTATTCAGTCGGAATTTTTCTAGGGTAGTTCTATAAAATTTCTGAAAAAATACTAAAAAGAAATTGCCAAGTTTTTAAAAGAATAAGACAGTGGTTTGAAAATCATATACAAACAGATTTTTAATGCATACCATTTTATTGAAAAGTGAAAATGCAACATCCGATGCATATTCTTCTTTATCATTGCAAAAGCTTTTGAGTTGCGGTATATTGTCGAGTGTCAAACTCCGTAATTGAGTAAACTCAACCACTTCATTCTCTTCTCTGCATTCTCTGATAAAAACCTTCTCCATATTATCACAAGAAGAGACATGCAATTCTTCAAGTTGTGACAAATATTTGGCAATGGAAACTGAGAAGAGGTGCGCTAATGTCTGACAATTTGTTATATCCAAAATTCTCAATTTTCTGAAAGAACCATCAGCCAATCGATCATGAGAAATCTTTTCCATATGCTTCAAATATTCTATATTCAAAGACTCTAGCTTTGGGAACACCAAATTTGTTGTGGAGTTGATAATGCATCGAAGATCATCACACCGACTGATACTGAGATATTTCATTTGTGGAAAGCCATCCCCATCAAGTTCATGCAACACATTTTTCATGCCCTTCATCTCTTTCAAATGGACTTCTTCAGCTTCCTTCAATAACAATGTAACTCCATGTTCCAAAGGAATGATTTTGCAAAGCTTTAGCATTTTTGAGCTATCTTCACACTCTTGATTCCAACCCCAATTCCTACCAATTAGTATTTTATACCTTTGCAATTGATTGGGCAATGCTTCTGGTATTGTCATACCATCTCCTACATGGATTTCCAAACATGTCAAATGACACAAGCGTGACAACTCGTAAAGAGTTTCTTCTCCTTTAGCCCCCTCCAAAATAAAGCAATTATTTATATACAATTCTTCTAACAACGGCAACTTGGACAACATATTTGCAGGTATGGATTTGAGTTGGGAACATTCAGTCAAATCCAAAATTTTTAATTGAGTCAATTGCTCCATTTCTTTTGGCAGCTCAACAATTTTAGATTCCACCAGACTGAGGACCCATAACTGCTTTAATTCTCCCACGATAGCTATCTCATCCAATTGACATTTATGTAAACACAAGGTTTGAAGGTTTTTTAAGAAGGCAAGTGAAGAAGGTAGTGGAGACACGAACCTTAATCCACTAATATCCAATACTGCAAGCTTCCTCATTCCCTCAAAAAATGAACCAGGGATTTTCAAAGAAGGATCTTCGGTGGAAAGCAATAACAATTCTGTTTTCGGGCAGTCAATGATATTCTAATGCAATCCTTGTCTGGCCATTCGTTCAATTCTGCACCGGCCATACCTATAAATGCATGTTGCACTTCAAACAAGATGAGTCGAGCGGTGTCACGAACGACATCATGCATTTTCACAAATCCAACCATATCACCATCTAACAATAAGCTCTCTGCTTTGAGGATATCAATGAAAGTCAATAATTTGTTTCTGGTATCCCTGATGGTAGCTGAGCGCTTAAATACCTTCAAACCCACACTGTATCTCACTATATACTCAATACGGATGTTAGACTGCCCAAAAAGGCCACAAAGTAAGAAAAACGCCTTGGTCTCATCATCCTTAAGATTATCATAACTTGATCTTAGGACCGAGGATACCCTGTTATCCAAATCATCAAAGTGAGATAGCTGGTTTAATTTGGTTTCCCACGCATGTGACTCTTTCCTGTTTTTGAGATCCTTGGCAACTAGTTCTATCAGAAGAGGTAGCCCCGCACACCTGTTGCTGATTTCTATTGCCATAGCTTTGAACTCATTATCTTCAACTTGAGGAAGGATTGTTTTAAACAACCTTCATGCATCTTCTTCGGAAAGAAAATCAATTGCGAAAATATTTTGTGCACCCATATCACGACAAACATCCATGCTCCTTGAAGTTACAAATATTTTGCAACCTTCGTGATCATCCCCAAAAGGAATTCCCACAGTATGTAACTCAAGTGGACTCCACATATCATCCAAAATAAGAAGAACCTTCTTTTCCTCCTTCAACCGCTTGCATAACTCATTAGCTCTGACTAACATGCTCTCTGCTTTAAAACGAAGACCAAGAACTTCAGCAATCTCCTGCTGATTCCTTTTGGTCTCTGGTGTTAGAGATACAGCAACAAAAATTACAGAATCAAATAACTTGTCAGCATTGGCTCGTCGCTGGACCTCCTTTGCCAGGGTGGTTTTACCAACCCCTCCCATGCCAAACACCCCAATCATGTTTACATTAGGATCTTTGAGTGCATCCATTACTTTATTCAAAATGGAAACTCGTGATGGCAAAGCCTCGCGAGTATACACTGAAGGTGCCAGCATTTGCTGAGGAAGAGGGGTGTAGGAAACCGGCTCAAGTCCCTCTTCATTGCGGAGCTCATTTATTGCAAGAACTTTTTTGCAGGCTTCCTTGCTGACCTGATATCGCGTCTTCAAATCAGGACACAATCCTATAAAGCACCCCTCCGTTTCTATGAATTCTTCGCCATTGATGAGCCGTTGAGCATCTTGAATAGCAGCAGCTGCTTCGGTGAGCCAATTGGTAACATTAGGATAGATCTTACAACCTTGTCGCTGGGCAACTTGAACGGCATGTTGCAGTCTGTCGCTTTTGTTCTTCAACTGTGTAGCTTCTTCCTGGAGTTTCTTGAGATGGGCATCACTTTTAAAAGCATAGCTCATGTGTCGCGTGATGAAAGGAATAAGGTAGTTTTGGATAGGTACTGTAAAGATTCTAGAGATGCAAGAAAAGTTCTCCATTGAGTGTTAACAGACAGAAAAATTCAATGGAAAAGAAAAGAAAGAACAACAATGGTAAAGGTTATAGAAAATTAGGAACTGCAAATTTTTTTTTTTTTTTTTGGTGGGGGGTGTTGGGGTGGTTTATAAGAAACTAACAGAGGAGAGGAGTGGGAAAGAGCGAAAAGAAAGATCTGAAAATGAAAAGGAAAAGAAAAGGAGCTGAAAATGAAGAGGAAAAGAAATGGAAACTGAAGAGAAAGAACTACTTGTCAAAGAGGAAAAAAAAAGAGAGAGAGAACTGAATTATTGCAAAGAAAGAAATGGGATGAGTATGTTAAAAAAAAAAAGAAATGGGATGAGAAAAAGAAGAGAAATATTCAAACCATCTGATTAATTAGCATTTATCAGATGGGAAAGGAATGGGACCAAAGCCATTAATTGGCAAGACATTACAGTACTAACGCACATGTTCAATTTCTACAACAACAAGCAAAGCATTATTATTTTTATTGTTATTAATTGGCAGGACATAACAGTGAGGGTTTGCCAATTTAAAAATACTGAAAGTATGTAAAAAATGGTACAATAATTATATTAAAAGAATTGTACAAAAATTGTTTAAGACAGAGCTGCATGGTTGAATCACTTTCTCATAATTTTTCTAATTTTTTAAGGAATTAATTGAATCTTCTGAAAATTTGGAGCCCCATTGCGAATTGATTATTGTACGAATGATTCAAGAATTTTCAGCAATTTTTTCATATTGGTCCTTCTTATTAGTTTTTTAATTAAAATTTTTTAAGTTATGTTATTATTTTTTTCTCTTAACCTATTTTATTATTAGTCTATCATATATTTTTGTGATGATAAGAAGTTAAATTATCAAAATTATTATAATATTTTCATTTTTAATATAAAAAATAATGTGTTTTTATTTTCAAATTTCGAATTGTATTGATAATGAACTATTTTATTTATAATATAGCATATATTACAAGATAGAGATGAAGTGTATAACCAAACCAACTTGAACTATCGTACCATAAATCATAATCATTTATACCAAAGCCATTAATTGGCAAGAGACTTTAACAGCAACACACGTCCAATTTCAACCAAATATTATTACTATTATTATTATTTTTAAGTATTTATTTAAAAATTTATTATTTAAATAGTAATTAAAATTTTAAAATTCAATTAAATATTTTTCGAACCTTTTAAATTTTCTCAAAAATGTTCTTGCATCTAGGTTAAATTTTAAAAGACTTGTTATATATAATTAAAGGATAAATATAAATAAATTAAAAAAAATGTGAACTGATATAATAATTATAATAGAAAATTGTATGATTATAATTTATGGGAAGGGAAAGAAGTGGTTGCAAAATAATAATGAGAATTGAAGCAAGCAGTTGTCCAATAAAAAACTGCAAAGAAGTAAAAATCAAAAAGTTAGAAAGCTGAATATTGCACCTCAAAAATATTGGGTCTTCTTCAAGTGAGTGTGGCTATGTTGGCGCTTTTACTTTTGGCTTTCTTTTTCTCAATTTAAAAAAAAAAAAAAAAAACAAGTACTTTGGGCATTATTATTATTATTATTTTAATTTTAGGTTGTTTTAATTTTAATTTATAATAAGAGAATATTTCAGATTTACTTTTTGAAATAATCAGACACTCTTAATAAATTTTTAAGTCGTTACCAGATCATACAGATTAAAATATAATTTTTTATTATTTTTTTCTTTTGATTATTATTAATAGTAGCAAAACTACAATAAAATTTGTTGCTAAAAAATATAATTTTCATTTCCGACAAGAAACAGAGCAAAGAAAACGTACCAAATTAAAAAATTCGTCATGAAAACTTAGAATATAGTCTTATTTTGTACGGATGATGAACGGTTTACCAGAAAAAAATTAAAAATGGATTAGCCAAATTTTATCTTGATCACTAAAAACAGCAATAAAAGTTGCCGTCTAACTATTGAAAGTGGATAAAAAAATTGCTCTAAATCACCATCGCATTTAAATTCAAGAATGTTGCTTCACGTTTGCTTCTTTTCTTTTTTCTTTTTATTTTTTAATTAATAATTATAAATTAATAATTTATTATTTTTAATTAATAATAATTAAATAAATTTTTTAAATTATATATGATCTCCAAATTTTAAAATCACAAACACAATTTTAAGTAAGTTTTTTATTTCTTTAATTAATAATTTTAATAATTAGTATAATTACTTTCATTTCTCAAGAGAGGATATTTAAAATATTTGTAAGTTTTTTGAGAAAAAAAAAAAAATCACATGCATTTTATCAAACTTTATGTAATCCATTCATAAAAGAGAAGAAAGAGGGAAAGGGAGACGACGACTTTTGATAGTCTGAGAGACCAACATAAGAACGACTTCTTTTTCGAGTTGTCTTTATCAAACTTTAAGTACCCCATTTATTCTTTTCTTTTACAAAATTTTATTGTTTTTGTCATCTTACAATCATGAAAGCTGAATTCCCTTACTGTATTTAAACTTTGTTTTATGTTTTTAAAATCAATTTTCAGATTTCACTATATTGTCGGTGATAGGTTTAACTTTTATTTTGTGAGCTAATATATTTAATAAAATAATTATATTAAATAAGTTATTTTATCAGTAGTTGTTCATTATAAAAGCTAATAGATTTTAAATAATTGGTATGAATTTAATGGGTAGATACTAATTTACTGACTCATTTAGATTTAGTAGAATTTTATTAAGTCAGTATATAAACAACATTAGATTATGGTCTCCAATACATCAATTCTAGCTGTTTTTCTATTCTCTTTCCATCAGAGATAGAAAAATTAAAGAACAATAAAGAACTAAGGAAGATCAAACTTATCAGCACTCGTTTATCGTTCAATTCCGTAAAGGTTCGATTGTTACAATAAATATAGGTACGCTTCCACATTTAGTTTATATCAATAATCGGACAGAAATATCGTGAATCTATTTTAGATTAAAGTTTAACAGTTTTATCTTTCAAACTTCATTCAAACTTTCAGTTTTTACATTATTATGTTACATAAGTGCTTTTACATTCATCATTCTATCCATTTATTTTTAGTATTTTTTGCTCAAATCATACATTATCCGTAAAAAATAAAGTTATATTTAGATTATTTGTGACAAGTTCTTCTATTCAGTATATTTTTTTTTCCGTTCTTTACTGAAAATGAAAATTAAATTTTTAAGTAAAAAAATTCACTTTGGTCTTTTTGCAATTGATGACTAAAAAAATGATAAAAAAAAATACATTTTAGTCCTGGTGAAGTTTTAAAAGACTTGTTATATATAACTAACGAATGAAATATAATATATAAATAAATTAATAAAATGTGAACTAATATAATAACTAAAATAAAAAATTGTAGGATTATAATTTATGAGAGGGAAAAAAAATGAAGCGGTTGCAAAATAATAATGAGAATTGAAGGAAGCAGTTGTCCAATAAAAAATTGCAAAGAAGAAAAAATTAAAAAGTGAGAAGGCTGAATATTGCACCTCAAAAATAATGGGTCTTCTCAAATCGAGTGTGGTTATATTAGCGCTTTTACTTTGGGCATTTCATTATTAATCGTCCTTTGTATTTGCATGGTTTATTTGTATTATTAGTATTTTAATTTTGAGTAATATGGATGTTTTGGTACTTCAAATTAAAAAGCTCATCGTGAGGATTTGGAATATGGTTTTATTTTTTACGGATAATGAGCAGTTTGTCAGAAAAATTGTAAAAAATTGATTAGCCAAATTTTTTTAAATTGCCAGAAACAACAATAAAAATGTCATCTGGCTACCGAAAGTGGATAAAAATTTGCTCTAAATCACCATCGCGGTCTAAATACGAAAGTGTTCATTCAAGTTTTCCATTTTTTTTTCTTTTTTTTAATTTTTTAGTTAATAATTATAAATTAATAATTTATTATTTTTAATTAATAATAATTAAATAGACTTTTTAAATTATACATAATCTCAAAATTTTAAAATCACCTTTACAATTTCAAATAGATTTTTTTTTATTTTTTTAATTAATAATTTTAATAATTAATATAATTCCTTCATTTTTTAAAAGAGTATATTTAAAATATTTGTAAGTTTTTCAAGAAAAAAATTATTAATACATATATTTTGTTAAAACACACTTAATTTAAACACATTTAAAAAATTACTAGTATTTATTAATTTATAGTTAAAAATATAAAAATAAAAGAAAAAAAAGAGGGAAAGGAAAACGCATAGAAAAGAGAGACGATGACTATGATAGTCTGTCTGAGAAACTTCGGACATATATTTAGAATCTTATCATAAGAACGACTTTTTTCCGAGTTGTCTTTATCAAACTTTATTGATTTTTGTCATCTTAGAATCATGAAAGCTGAATTCCAGTCTTTTAAAATCAATTCACAGATTTCACTCAATTGTTAGGATCTTTCCAACTTAATTCAAACTTTCGGTTTTTACATTATTATGTTGTAGAAGTGCTTTTACATTCATCATTCTATTATTAATCTTCCCTTATTTTCTATATCAAACTTTATATATATATATATATATATATATATATATATATATATATATATTTATAGTTTTGGCTTTTTTTTTCAAATCATGTATTATTTATAAAAAATAAAATTATATTCAGATTTTTCGCAATAAACTTTTCAATTAAGTATATTTTTTACTTCATTTTTTTTTATCAAAAATAGAAATTAAATTTTTAACAGTAAATTTTATTTTGATCCTTTTATAGTTGATGACTAAAAAAAAAAAAGATGATAAAAAATACATTTTACTATAATTTGTTGGTGACTTAAAAATCTGTTAGGGGTACATGACTGTTATAAAAATTAAAATTAAAGTAATTTTTAATTATAAATTAAAGTTAAAATATTTAAATATTATAGTACCCAAAATTAATATATTAATAGTGCAAATAAGACGTATTTACATAGGTTGATTTTTATCAAATTTTATGCCGATTTATGATTTTATGGATTTTTGTTATTTTACAATCATTAAATTTGAATATGCTTTTTACTTTATACAATAAACAATATGCAAGTCTTAAAAACAATTATTGCTGAGAGGACTGCATTTTTTGTTTACATAAATTTTCTTTACCTATGAGTATGTTTCCATTTTAATAGGTTACATTAAAGATTCAATGAATGATAACAGAAGTAGTGGATCTCTAGAGAAACGTTGCCGTTCTATTTTGGAATTAGTTGAAGCTGGAAATAGCAAAGATTATTTTTAATAAAATTTTTCCAGAAAAGTAAAATCCGTTTAGATATGTATTACATAACTAAAACTACAATTGAAACATTGAGTTACTGGTGAACAATTACAATTAAAATAATAATATTGTCTAAGATTAAATTAATAAACTATCAATCCAATGATAACATTATTACACTCAACTATCAGTAATGCTATAGTACAAATTTACACATAACAATTAGGTAATTTTTAAAGGTAACATGATAGAGTTCGATTTTCATTTTTTATTTGAGCTCAAACTAAAAGTAATTTAAACATGGATTGAAAACTTAGCTTGTTTATGATTTTATATTACATAATGTGAATTTCAAACTGAATAAATTTTCAATCTGAACCAAACTTCTTACAGTGATACAATTAATTATTAGATAAATTTTTGATCAAAACATCATTTTCTATAATAACATTCCAACCATCAAACAACTCTGTCAACATTCTAAAGCTTATCAAACCAGGGTCACCTGAAAATTTTCATGTAATCGATTTCAAAAATTAATGAATTGGAGCTTAACAAAATTACACTTATCTCAGGATTCACCCTCTTTTTGATTGCTAAAATTTTAAATTACCCAAGCACTAAGAAAAAGAAGACTCTTCAACTAGATCATAAAGCAAGGAAGTAAAAACAAATTCAGATACACGAAAAAGAAGATTTCAGGTATTTTGTTTGAAAAATTAGTTTTGTACTTCTCATGTAAGTATGACTTGTGTGTAATTTGATGATTCTATAGAAGTATAGCTTACCCTTTTGAATTGAACAAATGACATAGTTAAATTCAATTTCAAAGTTTAAAAATTTGCTTAAAATTTTAAAACTATAATACACCTTTATAGTGTGTTTATATATGGCGATTTGAAAATAGTAACATCCTCCTGAAAGGATTGTAACTTATTTTCCTTCTGTAATACAACATATAACTGTCAATTTCCCTTCACTTTGCTTTAGCATAGAAGATTTTTTCTGTTCTATCACTGAAAGCATTTTAAGAATCTGACATAACTA
>CATIWJ010058453.1:0-15016 GCA_949640765.1 Croton laevigatus | reverse complement strand
TTTTTTTTTTTTAAGAATATAAATTTAGAAACCACTTTGGGTATAATAATTGAGGTAAAGTAAAACTTTGAACTTTCAACTGATTTAATTAATTTTTTATTAACTGGGTGTCCACACATATGTTCGTTTCATTCATTTAATTAATATATAAATACTAGCTTTTCTTTTCTTTTGAATGAACGTTCCCACTATTTTACAATTTTTTATTCAAGCTAATCTTATTTTCGCATTTGCTGCTGTATTTCTGAATCACTTAATTAATCGCCCATTCCTAACAACCTTATAAAAGTAGTCGTTTGCTAAATTTAAGTTTTTAAATATAGTTTTAGTTTTTAGATATTTATTATTTTTTGTAAGAATATAAAATTCAATTTACTTGCTAATTAGTATTAAAATTATTATTTTAAATAAATAATAACAAATTTGATTGAATTATAATAAATTATAGAATAATTTAAATATATTGTTCTCCTTTCTAATCTTCCAATATCATTTTCTCATTAATTAAAAATATTTATCATTTTTAAAAGGAGCAATTATTTTTAGAAATATGATACTTAAAAATATTTACTCATTTAAACATGGGCAAGTTTGACACTACAAGTATTGAGTATTTTTAATGTAAAAGAAAGATCAATCAAACATAAACATAACTACAGTTAGGGAAAAAACATAAACATAACTAACTTGAGACCTTTCTCCAAAAATAAAAAGTATTCTTGATACCTACTTAAGTATTAATAAAACAATTAACTTTAGATTAAATTACATTATGGTAATTTAACAAATAAAATTAGAAGAAGTATTAGTGGTTAGGAGTTAGCAGAAGTGGTAAAACTTTTGTTCTCGAGTCCTGACGGGCTAAGTTTGAATCTCTCTATCCATATCCAGGTGCATGAATTTATATCTATGTTAAAAAAAAATTAGAAGAAGTATTAAAATAATCGAACGGGTCTTATTTTGACACTATAATTTAGTATATTAAATCTTTTGCCCAAACCAGTTTTCTTTCTTAAATCTTTTTTTATAAAGTCAAGAGATCAGTGTGCTCATTTACTAGTTAGTGTTATTGTTTCGAGCTCTTATCCAATGGAATGAGTTTCTATCCCTCCAAATTGATTTTGGATGCTATTCATTTTCATTTAAGCAGTACATAAGCAATTTGCATTTAAAAAAATGATTTAATTGTGAAGTAGGTTTGGATTGCATTAGCGGTAAATTTGGTGTGGAGCATAAAGTCTAAAAGACGGTTGGAATGAGGAGTTGACTAGAGAAACATCACATTAATTTCCTTTCCTTTCCTTTCACCTATAACTCTTACATTTTTATTTCTTATGGTTATCAAATCATTTTCCATGAAAATCACTCTTATCTTCTTATATCCTTTTCACTCCCCAATCATTTTCCAATTAAACAATGGAATTGAGCTTCAGTTTTAACTTTTTTATAATTTGTTAAAGGTTCCATTTCACATTTATCTTCGATGAAATAATCACTTTGAATAATGCTATACAAAAATGATTAATCTCACTATAATTTTAGTAGTAATGTAGAACATGAAAATGTATATATTAAAGTTTTATATGATTTTTGTTTTTAAAAAAAGAATACGGAGTTTAATTTAGAAATGGAAGAAGATAAAGTTGCCAGTTTCTAATTTTCTATTTATAGGCATTGACAGAGACAGAAAATTTGTTTAAAGAAACCTTCTCCCTGCAGTTAACAACCCTGTCGTGAGATGAGACCTTCCATAACTAAACGACACTTTGCTCTCTACAAAGTTGAGTGACTTATCTTCCCCAATTCCTCAATTATAATAACCAAAATTATGCTACACTATCATAACTTCGTCTTAACACAAAGATATATGGTAATACTCGTAATAATAATATGATAATACCAAATTCATGACGTTCTTTTCTAATCAATATATGGTCTTTTATATATATATATATAATTTTCTCACAAAAATTTCTTATAGTATTCATATGTATGATAATAAAAATAATTTTATTTGAGAATTATTTTGGTTTAAGAAATTAACTTTTAAGGGGGTGTATTTAATTATGATTTTTAATGATTTTTATAGACCTTTTTTAATGAATGACTTTTAAAGACATTGAAAGACTTTTTAATTTTTCAAAGATTTTTATAGAGTTTTAAAGACTTTACTTTTAAAGACTTTTATAGATATTGATAGATTTTTAAAGACTTTATTTTTTAAAGGTTTTTATGGACATTGATGGATTTTAAAAGATTTTACTTTTATAAATTATAATTTTTTTTAATAAAAACATATTTTAACTACAATTATTTATCAAATAATAAAATTTTGTTCAATTCTTTAATAAAGAAATTAGGATACACAGTAGCAATTACAAAATTATCAAACCATAATAATAACAATAATAATAATAATAAATTTATATTTCTTATTTAATAAAAATAATTAATTCTTAAAATAGTATATAAAATTATATGAATTAAAATAAAAATTACACATTATATATAAAAATAATAATTTAAAAATATCTTTTCATTAGTAATATCTCTTTATCAGTGGCGTGGGTCGATATTGGGTAGTAGTAGCACCATTTGAGAGGAAGAAATGATGGAATTACTAATTCAATTGAGTAGAAGCAACTTTGGTGGCTCGATCATCGGTCGGAGATTGATTGTGTAAAAGTCTATGAAAGTCTATAAAAGTATTGTGTAAAAACATGAGAGAATTTATTCACTCTTTTATATGTATTTTTAGCTAAAAAGTCATTAAAAGTCATTGTCTATAAAAGTCAATGACTTTTTGAATATCTATAGACTTTTAATAATTTTTTAAGAATATTTAAAAGTTGTAATTGAATACCTATAGACTTTTAATGACTTTTATAAAGTCTGTAAAAGTCATGATTAAATACCACTTTACTTTCAAAGTCATTAAAAATCTTGATTGAATACACCCCTTAGTGTATTGGGGAATAATCTAAATGTACGTATGACTTCATATAAAGACTAAATTAATATATTACTATGTTCGTTTCGATGAAATTAAGAAAGTGCCTCTTGGCATAAAAATCAAAGAAATTCAACTTTTATTCGATGAATGAACAAGTTTGCTCTTTAAAAAAAAACTAACTCAGTGTGATTTGGCTTTTTATTTTTTGGACAATTGTGACTTTTTCTCCTAACTTATTTACCTTAAATTAAAATTTCTCAAATTTTTTAAAACCAGAAATGAAAAATTTTCTCGTTTTCATTCAAAAAACGTGCTACCATTTTTTTTCCCTTTTACGCTTACAGAAATAAATTCTTTTCTTTTTATGAAAATCTGTCCAATTACTGGTTTTGATTAATTTGGATTCGGATATTGCAGAGGTGCATAAAAAGGCAAACCTCTCAACTTAATTTTCTCCATTCACAATGTCAGAATTCGAATATTGACTTTGTTTAAGAAATCTAATCTCCTGTAAATATTAATTACAAAATCTAATCTCCTGTAAATATTAATTAGAAGAGAAGGGGAAAAAAAATTCACTGATAATATAATCCTGAATATAATTAAGCATGAGAATGTGGCCGGCCAACCTTAATTTAAGCATGTCACCAACTCTAATATCTATAGATAGTAGCCATTGTCTTCTATACAAAGCGTGAAAAAGGTAGTACCCTTCAATTTGTTGCTTACAACTGTAAAAAAAAGACAGCCATTGAATCACATTCAAATAAGGCAAACAATTTTAGTGCTTTTCCTTTTTTTTTTTTCAATTTTGTTTAGTTGTTCTTTATATTTGTTCGTCATATACATATGTTCTCTATCTCAAAAAGTCTAAAAACCATGACCCAACAACAAGATCTTACCCATATCTAAACTTTTTTTTTTTTCCAAATTTTTTTAACGTTTTACCCACCTAATTTTGTTGACATCAAATCTGATTAGTGAAAGAACTTTAATTCATTCAAGTTGTTAAGTAGTCAATAATTATAGCCTTTTTGTCCATTAATTTTTTTCCCCATATTATAAAGATCATTGTTTGTCTTAAAAAGTTTAGTGAGTTCTTGTCAATATGAATATCATTGTACCAATAATACGCTTGGAGTAAGGTTTTCTTTTCAATTTTGTTCTTTGTTTTTGCGATTATAAAACTCAAGGTTTTGGATTGGGGAAAAATGATAATTTTAGTTTACTATGGTCTGTAATTTTTAAGGTAATTTTAGGATTTAGATTACTTTGGGTAGCACGTCGAAAGAGGAGGAAGGAATTTAAGGACAAAGAGTTGGCGCAGTAATGGTTGACAGTGCAACTACTTTGTTAGGAAATTTGGGTTTGATCCTTATCCTCCCCTCCTATTAGATTAGAATACTTATATTAAAAAATAAAAAAAAAAGAGGAGGAAGAAACTTTTTCATATAAAAAAATATGCATTAATTGACCGACTAATATTACAGACTACACAATATAGTACAACTATTCCCTTTAAATATGCATAAAAAATTAGTGCTAACAGCGTGGTTGGCAGAAATCGAACTCAAAACTTTCACATTTTACACCCTTTGTGGATGACCAACTAGTTACACTATGATTGGCATAATATATCAACTTTTGTTTAGGGTTAAATGTGAAGTAATAGTAGTAGCACCAAGTGATGTTTTGCTCCTTACAGAAAATCATATTGAGCGGGTTAAATGTGCAAATCATGACATAGACACCTTAACGTCGTGCCACATAAACAAGTTTTTGTAATTCGTATCATTATTACATTATAGTTCAACACTAACCCACTTATTTTCCGTATTACTTGAATCATATTTACGTATCATAACACATTCTGTCAGCCTTATACTGCAATACTTAAAAAACATAGTATACTTATACAATCTAAGAATTCTAGTATCACCAAACCAAGCTCACTTGCATATGCAAAAAATTACTGTCTAGCATAATGATCCATGTCATTATCGTTTAGTACGACGTTCTTAAATTTTCCTCAAAATTATTTTACATCATTAATTACAATCCAGTTCATAATATATAATTAAGCCAATAATAGCATTGTCTCGTACGTTTGCCAACTGAGCTAACTGGTGGAGTTAATAATGCTTTTAAAGTAAGAAATGCGTTAATAGTTTGATGAGATGTTAAATTTGAAATTGTACCTTAATTAGGACATATATTTATTATCAAAGATTATAGCGTATAGCAATTGACCTTAAGCCTTACTCTTTATGGTACTGATTTAACAAATGAAAGTGCAAGGAAATCTGCCCCATGCCAATTGCCTTGTAAATTACGACTCATTTTCTTGCAACTTAATCAATTTTCTGTTAAATTTTCATAATATATGCTGAAGACATTAGTACAATTTAATATCATTAATAAAAATAAAATAATTTCTGGATTTTCAATGAGACAAATAGCGAAAATATTTAAAATAATTGATACCTCACTAATTCCATGGTATTTGTGTTTTTCCCCAATACATATTTATCATATAAAAATGTTTTAAATGCGCTCATCTTTAAAATTCCATTCCAAATTCAAGCTAGACTTATTTGGACTTGTCTTACCGATATTAAAAAGTTATTAGTAATCAATTAACTTAACTAATTTGTATTTATAAATTTTGGTTATATGATTTTTGTATTTGATTTGAGTTTCTAAATATTATTTTCTTTTAAAAAATTATAATTAAGTTTTTGTTGAACATCAAACCTCCGATTTCAAACTTTATTGTTATTGAATGCAAATTTACGGAAAATTATAATAATTTTTTTTTTGGGCTTCGTACAACGAAATAGAAATTGACTAAACAAGCTATTATATAACATGCACATGAAACACGTAAGGAGAGAGTTGCTAAGATTGGACTCAAGTTTTAATCCCTAAAACAAGTTAACATGACACCAGTGATCTCTTTTCTTTTCTTTTTTCCGTTCTTGAAGACCACGGAAACTTTATGTGGTGGAGGAGCAAAAAATGGGAATAACTAAACTACGAATAATTCAAAAACAAAAAGAAAGAAAGAATTGAATCAAAGAAAGCTAGCTAACGTAAAAAGAGGGGAATAAGAAGAAGTGGTCACATCCAATAATTACAATGGAACTATTTTTGTAGATATAGAATTAATTATTATATTTTCATAGCAAAAGGAAGGTCACTTTTAGGGTCTTTTTTTTTTTTGGCTTAACCTCCGACCAAAATGGTTGTCATTTTTCGGTTAAGATAAGATTTAGTTAGAGCTGCATATGGGTTTCTCAATTGTAGGCTATGGTTAGCTTTGTTTTTGTGTTGGTTTGTTGATCGTGCTATGTCCGGTCTTTATAGCTGGCCAATCCTCTTCTTGCCTTTCTGGTTTTTTGTATTCCTTTCATTTTCTTTCTCTCTTCTTTTTCTTGTTTTATTTCAAGCATCCACATAAGTTTCGAGCTGAGCAGATCACGAGAGTGAAAAAAAAAAAAAAGATTAACAAAATATGCTTATGTTCCTTCTAAAGATTAAACTAAACATCTCAATTTTTAAAAATAAACTAAAACATTTTGTGTTGTAAATGAATTGAGTCAATCAAACTAAAAAAGAAAAATATTTACTCAAACTTGAGTGCAATTCGTACAAAACAAAATCTTGCTCTAGAAGTTTCAAAATGTTAAGTTCAATTTTGATAAATCAAGATGAGGTTTTTGTTAAAATTTTAATTCTATTGAATTGGCTTCAAAATAAATTTGATAGTGAAATTAACAAATAAATTCGATAAGTTAGACTCGTGAAATTGATTTATTTAGTTTTCAAACTGATTTCAAATAAGTCTTAATCGAACCAAAACTTGAATATATCTCAAGCAGCTTTAGCTCATTTATAGTACTGCTACTATATACTACTTACTCCCTTTGACTCACAAATAACAAATCATAATGTGATAATTTAATTATTAAATAAAAACACCACTTTTTGCAAATTGAAGGATAAAAGTACACATTTTAGTATTTGTATTCTTTATACTTTTTGAAAATAAATAGAGGAGTAACATTACTAAAGTTATACCAAAAAGACAAATAAATTAACTACAAAATAACACTATCTATGACAAAAATTAATTTCACTTTTATGATAAATTATCCAGAATAGTGGGAGTAGTTTACATTTCAATCCCTCACTCATCAAATATTTATTACTATTACTACTTCCCATCTCAAAATATAAGCAAATTTCTTATGACATATTTTCTAAGAAAGTTGAAAATTCTTTCTATTTGTAACTAATTTTTAAAAGTTGACCGTAATACCTGTAAGCCTCTCTACCCATTTCTGTTGACTCCAACCACGCGTTCATCCTTTATGCGTTCATCCTTTTTTTATTAGACGTATATCATCCATATCTTCTTACAACTAAGCTGGAATTCGAAATTGTGCCCAACCAATGGAAATGGATCGACAATTCGAATCTAATTGAAATTCATATTTGTACGTTATTATTATTGTCCCATTATTATTAGCCTTGATGGCATGTTTGAAATGTCCAATCCGACTCAATTTGAATTTTACCACATATATGATTGATTAAAATTTGATTTCACAATATACAAATTTAGCGTATTACATTTCTTATTCTGTTTTCTGCGTTAATTTGAAATCGCTAAATATCGGTTTTGGTAAATAATATAGAGCCACTAATTTTAACAAATCTCTATAGGTGAGTTCTAAATCATTGCTCAAATATGAAGAACAAGTCTCTTTACGTAAGTTATAAAATTCCTTTGTATTGAATTTTTTATTAAAAAATTAGTTTTTCTTAATATGTGTTACATGCGTTAACTTTATTTTATATTCTCATTATCAATGTTATAGTTTATATAATTAATTATATAATGACAGTAATGAACTTTATAATAATAAATTTTTGTCTGAGTATCATTAATTAACTATGCTATCGATAAAGGATCTAACTAAACAATTTAACAAACTTCAAGGACTAAAATGTAATTTTATCTTAATGTTCATCTCCTACATCTCATTCACATGAAGAAACCCTAGCCTTGAACAGTCATCGCCTTAATTAACTGTCACGTTTGTTGTCGTTCCTTTGTTTTGAATCTGTTCATCTTCTCCAGCGAAACGCTTCACCGAAACTCCATGATTTCCATAAAAAAAACACAACGAAAACAGCATTGTATCTCATCGACAACATGATTCTTGACAAAAACCAACTAAAAATGGCTTGAATATCACGTCGAAAACTCAGTGTTTCTGAATTTTTAGACAGCGGCACTGTAAAAAGTCATTCAAAATTTTGGCCAGCTTCCAATAATCCTACGACTATTCCAAAGGTACCAGACGAATGGTCAACATGAGAGCTGTCAACCAGTACCCTTCATTCGTGGATCGACTACATTTGGCAGAAGCGGCGGCACTAGGGTTTCAGTCTTCTTCTTCAATTTTTCAACCAACAAACTGAATTTATCACTTTTTAAAATAAAATTAAAATTTAATAAATATTAAAAGTAAAACTCTAAAAAGGTTATATTTATTTAATAATTAATCTTTAGTACTATTTACTAAAAAAAACTTACAAAAGTTTGATTTGTTACCATTTTTAATTTTATTAAAATATTTTGGCTCAATCTTCTTTGAGATTCTTCAATTTTTTAAAATATGCTTTAAGGTATTTAAATTTTAAAACTATTATACTATAAGTCATTTCATTCAATATTCTCAGAATTTTTAATTAATCGAAATTCAATGAATTAAAAATTTTCATCTACATTCTACATAATAATAATTTTATAAAAAAAATTAACTAATATAATATGACAATACTAGAACTTAAAATTAACTAATATAAAATTTTATTGACTCATTTGATTTATTTGATAGTTGTATTAGAATTTAAATTTTTAATTAAAATATATTACTAATATTAATGTTATAATATTATCTAGCTTTAGATTTCTTAGTTAAAATATAATAAAATATTAATAGATTGTTATTCATTTATTAATTAATTTAATTAAAATACAATGATAATACTAACTCCTAATTAGAATACATTATTAATTCTAATACTATTAGGATGGTTATTTATTAATTAATAAATTTTGTAATTTAATAAATATGTGAGTACCTTAGAAAAATAGAAATATGAGAAGCATTTTTTGCAATAACTTGCACTGTATACGTTAACTTATTTTATATTCTAATTATTAATGTTATAGTTAATTTGATTAATTATATATTGATAATAATGTTCGCTTAAGTATTATTTTCATTTTAAAAACTTGTTATTATATTTTATGAGTTTTTATCCATATTTTTATTTAGAATATAATATTAATACTTACTCCTAATTAATATTCATTATTAATACTAATAGTATTAGAATTATTATTAGCGGCACATAAGGGCATAGCCTAATGATAAGTATATTTATGACCAAATATCAGGGTTCGAATCCTTCCACTCATAATTTTTTAAAATATATATATATATATATATATTATTAGTTAATTACTTGAAATTAATTATTGATGTAGAATTATACATCTATGGGTAGTTTCAATGTGCCTATGAACTACTTATTTGAAATTGAAACACATACGCATAAACTCATCCTAATTATACAGAATATGAATTTGAATATATAATTAGCTTCAATGTACCCATGGTCTACTATAATGCTTATTAGAGCATCCCCAATCTACTTTTCATTCACATTAATCTCAATATAATGGAGAGTTGGTTCCTAAATTTTGGCTCCAACCCACTCTCTATGTTCCAAAAAATAAAATACAGAGTGACTATCACTCTCTATTTATGGAGAGTCACAGTGACTCTCTATTGCATTTTGCAATTAATGACATTTGAAGTTCCAATAAAATGGAGGGGAATTAATAGAGAAAGAGAAAAACAAATTGATAATATTTTTTTGGAAAAAACAAAATAAAGAGTTATTATAAAGAGTGTATTGGAGTTGAACATTTAATCTTCATAATCTACAGATTAGATGCTCTTCATAATTTAAAAGATGCTCTGTAAAAGAAAGAGCACTATTGAGATTGCTCTTAGTCTAGTTAGTTAGAGAAGGTTGGGGGGGGGGGGGGGCACCAAAACATGGAAGAAGCCGCCAACCCCGACCGGCTATGACCGACAAATCAGCTTTTTCTTACTAATGAAAAATCAGTTCATTTTCGATATAAGAATACCGTACAAGTACAAACCCTTCTTCACTCAGCACCTGGAAAAAAAAAACTCTCAGAAAAAGCGTAAAAAATGGTGGTTAAGGTATATGGTCCAACCTACGCTTCTTCCCATGATTTGAAAATTTTAACATTTGAAAATTTACAAGCTGCCATCTTAACACGAATTTGTTAAAAACTTGCATGTGGTAGCTATTTGTATACTTCAAATGTTAAATTAGTCGCATGCAAACTTGAAAAATTCATTTGGATATTCAGTAAAACTTTAGGTGTTAACTAGACTTATATGCATTTTGTAAGCCTCTTAAGTTCTTATTGCTCATACCAAAGGTTTTATTGGCGAGGATATGGTCATAAGTGCGCTTGATACTAGGCAATCCAAGTTCCAATGAAAACTTTTAAGATTTTTTAGTCATTAATAAATATTTTTTGTTTCGTATTTATTTTTGGAAGATTATATTTTATTTTATTTTTTTTTATGAAATATGAAGTAGTAGAAGAACTAAATGGTGCAGATATCCCTACGGAAGATTATATTTTAGGTACTTAATATTTTGAGAAATATACTAAGTCCTTTTTTTTAAAATATACTATCAAAATTTTTATTTTTAAAATATTATACTCTCATATTATTCTGTATAAAAAAGTTATTTCTAAATAATAAGGGCAAAAAAATACTTTTTCTCATCATTAGCCTTTAGCAGCAGGATTAAAATGTAATTTTTTACACTAAACAATATAAGTATATTTTACTAAAACCTTAACCCCATTAATTATAAATGGAATGTTCATCTTCTCACCATTAGAAAATCAATCAACTTTGAACTTATTCACAACAAATAATTTTTTCCAACTGACTTTTAAATTGAAAAAAATGACACTTTTTTCTTTAGAAATGAATCAAGTAAAAATCGAAAGAGCACTTCCTATTTATTTTTTATATGTGATTTAACCCATTTTATTTTCCAATAACTTAAAAAAAAAAATTAATTCTAAGCAAAATATATCTCCCACCCCTATTTTTAAAAATATTAAGAAATTTTTTCTAATTTATCTATTTGGAAAGCATTTTACTATAATAACATTGGTTAACAAAGTATTATGAGCATATTGGAATAGGAACTAATATTGTAAGAACTGTGTTTAGAAACAAGAATGGAGCATCTTGAAATATTCCGAATCGATTATGGCAAAAATTTTAAAGGTGCATACTTTGTAAATATTGGAATTAGTTAAACTAACTACTTGACAATTTTTCAATTGCAGATGAAATTGGTCGAATCAAATTAATTGTTATATAGTAACTAATATTAATATCAAAGAGTTTTTTTCAATTGCAGATGAAATTGGTCGAATCAAATTAATTGTTCTTTATCTAGAAAGGATGATCAAAGATGAAAGAAGCCAACTATTAGAATCTTTAGTGGTATTTCCTTACCTGAAGGCCTTTTATCTCAGCTACAATAATTTTACAAATGGAATAATATTTGATTCTGCAGGTAATTAATTAAGTTAGAGATAATTCTCAGTTGTAGAGCAACTAATTGCATTAAATTACTTAATTTATGTTAGTTTGTGGTTAAATAATTTTCTGAAGGGAAATTAAGATTTGTTGGTTCATATTTAAATAGGATTCTATAATTTGAAAGAGCTCTATTTGGATGGTTCTACTATCAGTAATAATTCTTTTTTACAAGACATTGGAAAAATGAAAAATCTCAAGTCTCTGTCATTGCAGCATTGTGGACTTAATGGAGTAAGATTTGGTTCTGCAGGTAATTAATTAAGTTAGAGATAATTCTCAGTTGGAGAGCAATTAGTTATATTAAATTACCTAATTTATATTGGTTTGTGGTTAAATAATTTTCTAAAGTAAAATTAAGATTTGTTGGTTCATATTTAAATAGGATTCTATAATTGGAGTAATTTGAAAGAACTCTATTTGGATGGTTCTTCTACGGATGAAAACTTCCTTTTGAGCGTTGAAGCAACAATGCCTTCTCTTAAGGTTTTATCTTGTACAAGAATGCAAAATCCTATTGTACATACCAGAGGTAATTTAATAAATTTGTTATTGAGTTTTTGTTTTTTCAAAATGTTAGTTATAAATATTTTGACACTATTTTTTTTTTTTAAAATTTTTATAGGCTCACTTAACTTTAAATACTTGGAGCATCTGTACATGAATGATTCTATTATCAGTAATAATTCTTTTCTACAAGACATTGAAAACATGAAAAATCTCAAGTCTCTGTCATTGGGGGGTTGTGCACTGAATGACTCTATATCAAGTAACAAATGTAAGGAATATTAATTAAAGCATTTTTTATATGCAAGCATAATTTTATTAATAGAATTGTAAAGTAAAATTTGGAAGTTAAATGAAATTCAGAAGCCTTGCATTATTTGAAGATTGAATACCCCGTTGCAACAACTGGAACTATATAAAGTTTTCTTTCTATATAATAATTTATTAATATTATGTTTTATGTTTTACAAATTTCAGGTGTTTGTGAATTAGAGTACCTACAAGATTTGGATTTAAGTGACAATGATCTTCATGGCATCCTGCCACCATGTCTATCAAATTTGACATCGCTTAAGCGTTTAGATCTCTCTTCTAATCACTTTGTAGGAGGCATTGCTTTATCTCCTCTTATCAATCTTGAATACCTAGACATCTCTGAAAATCTTTTCCAAATTCCAATCTCACTCTCTCAATTTTTCAACCATTCAAAACTCAATTATTTGGATGTTGATAGTAACAATATATCTGCAGTTATAGAGGATCAGAACTCAACTCCAAAATTTCAATTAGAGACTCTTTATTTGTATGGAAATAAAGGCAGTGGTGGTGGAGAACTTCCCAAATTCCTCTATTACCAGCATAACCTACAAGATCTTGATCTCTCTGACAACAAAATAAGAGAGTTTCCATTCTGGTTATTAGACAATAACACACAACTAGATAGTCTTTATTTATCCAATAATTCTCTTTTGGGGCCCATGAAATTACCGGTTCATTCTCATATGAATTTGTCTTACTTAGATATCTCTTACAATTACTTCCATGCCCACATTCCAGAAAAATTTGGAGAATATTTTCCAAATTTAAGGAGTCTAGACATATCCACAAATAATTTCAATGGAAACATCCCTTCTTCATTTGGAAACATGAGTTTACTTGCGGATCTTGTTTTGGCCAGCAACTCTCTTTCTGGCCATATACCAAATTGGATGGGAAGTATTACTTCTCTTGAACTCTTAAATCTTTCAGAGAACAATATTTCGGGAACCTTACCATTAAAATTTAGTCCTCCTAGTATAATGGAAATTCATTTATCCAAAAATAATCTACAAGGATCATTGAGGGATGCATTTTACAATAGCTCATGGTTGGTGGCGTTAGATTTGAGCCATAATAATTTTGAAGGTCCTATTTCAGAATTGTTTGGAGATAAAAAGCTATTGAGCTATATTATTTTGAGTCACAATAACTTTGAAGGTGAACTTCCAGTTCAATTATGCAAGTTGGATTCATTAAGCCTTATTGATTTTTCGCATAATAATCTTTCTAGTACCATTTTGCCATGTCTACGGTTTTATGAAGCATCTTCAAGCACTACTAATAGAATGGAACTTGAGGAACCTGTAGACTTCACAAATAAAAATTCTTTATATTCTTGTCAACCAACTACTCTTCGATTTTTTTTCAGGAATTGACCTATCTTCCAACAAATTCATGGGGCAAATTCCACTTGAAATTGGAAATCTTGGAGAAATTCAAGTACTAAATTTGTCACACAATAGGTTGATAGGACCAATTCCACAATCATTTTCAAATTTGAAGAGAATTGAGTCGTTGAATCTTTCTTACAATAATTTGGGCGAACAAATCCCACCTGAGTTTACCCAGTTAACCACATTAGAAGTTTTCAGTGTTACATATAACAATTTATCTGGTAGAATACCTGAGAAGGTTAATCAATTTGGAACATTTGAACCAAACTGCTATGAAGGAAATCCATTCCTTTGCGGATTTCCACTCTCTAAACTATGCAATACAACAATATCTGCACCACCACCACCAACTAAGATTTCCATGGACAAACAAGAAGATAATTGCTTCGTCGATATGGATGCATCCCGTGACACTTTTGTGGTGGCTTACATTATACTATTGTTTAAAGTTAGGAATTTCATAAGTAGTTAATGTCCAAATTGATATTGAGTCTTATGTTTTTGATGTATTGGAATAAGATATACAATAGATTTGCTCTCATATAGTGTTAACAAATATATATATATATATATATATATATATATATAAACCTGTTATTTTGATGAGCCAAATATATATTATACTACTTGTGTTGATTTTTTTTTTTTTTTTCCAAGGTACAAACTCTTTCTATTTATTTTTTGGCTGCGAATAGTAAAATCTTTTCAAATCTTGGATTTGAAAGACGTATAATACTGTAACATGAATTTATGTTCAGTTCAATGTCTCATTTGGTATTCTTCAAGAATTCCAAGCATTAACTTTGGCATTGATTTTGTAGTAATTCATATACATATTTTTTAGATTCAAAGATGTATAATACTATTTTTGCACATCCATCACACCCAATCAAGTTGGGTTTTCCTTATTTTCAGTGCATGCATTGATGTTTAATTTCCTTATTGGTTTTGATTTTAGGTTTAGGCTTCTAAATATTTACATTAATATTTGGTGGTTTCACATCAAAACCTGATAATTATAGACATATGGATAATGCATGGTAGGAGATTAATTCTAGCATTTTGATTTCAGGACAATGTAAAAATAATTCAAT
>CATIWJ010058425.1:0-24700 GCA_949640765.1 Croton laevigatus | reverse complement strand
ACAAGGTTGGAGAATTATGAAGAAGCCAGATTCTTTATTGTCGAGACTCCTTAAAGGAAGATATTTTTCAAACTCAAGTTTTCTTTCGGCAAGGGAAGCGTCTAATGGTTCTTGGGGATGGAAGAGTATCCTTTGGGGTAGGAATCTGATTAATGGCAATTGGAGATGGAAAATCAGAAATGGGAGATATGTTGCCTGCTTCACAGATCCCTGGATTCCTAACAGTAATTCTGGTTTTGCGGAACCGGTTGCCAATCGGGATAGGCGAGTTTATTGGGTCCATCAACTCATAAATTGGGAGAAGCGTGAATGGAATAAAAATTTAATTGAGAACAATTTCTCACCTTCTGATATACAAGCTATTCTGGGGATGCCTCTTGCAAATATGGAGAGTGAGGATATTATGATTTGGAATCACTCAAAAGATGGGAATTATTCAGTGCGCTCGGGCTATAGAGTTGCAATTTCCTATCTTCAAAAACAGATTTCAGATGGCAACAACCCTTCATTTCCTTGGAAACAAATCTGGAAGTTGAAGGTACCGAGGAAGCTGCAAGTTTTCTTATGGAGATTGGTGCAGAATGGCCTACCAGTGGGTGAGAATCTCATCAAAAGAATTCCAGGAGCCTTACCTTTATGTGCTTTTTGTAATCAAGTAGAAACTGAAGCACATTTATTTTTTTAGTGTCCTTTTGTTAAAGCAGTTTGGTTTTCTTCCCCTTTTAATTTCAGAATGGATATGATTAGGGGGAACTCGGCTGCCTCTTTGCTCTTAGAAATATGGAGGATCGTTAATGAAGCAAGTAAAGATTGGAAGCAGGAGGCTTTTATTGTTTTTCTACTATGGGCCATCTGGAAGCATAGGAATGCTGTGATTTTTTAAAATGAGAACAAAAACTGCTTAGAGGTGCTGCGTAAGGCCAATGATTACTGGCAAGAATTCATAGAGGTTGAGCAAAACTCTGGCTTGTCAATTACTAATTCAATCTCCAGACAGTCATGTGCTAATACATCGTCCCAGGTATGGTCTCCTCCTTCTCCAGGAAGCTTGAAAATTAATGTTGATGCTGCTGTTAATTCGAAACAAAGGTTAGGAGCAATTGGTTTTATGGTGCGTGATAGTCGGGGTAAGATTTGGGATTGATATGTCCAGCAATTTAAATATATACATGACTCTCTTCTTCTTGAAGCCTTATGGGTACTCAAAGCCATTGAATTTGTTATTAAGAGAGGCTGGAGGCAATGTATTATTGAGTCAGATGCTAAGGTAGTTATGGATGCTATACTTGGTAAGAAGGAAATACAACATCAGCTGCTGGATATTATTCTTGATGTTCAGAAATTAATGTCTCAATCTCGTACAATTTCAATTATCTTTAAATCAATATCTTGTAATTTTTTGGCTCATCATCTTGCTAGATCAGCCTTGGATTTGAATTTTGTTAGCAATAGATGTGTCCAGGCTAATCTTTTACTAGATTTATTGTATTCAGTTAATTTTATTTAATATATAAGAAATGAAATTATCTCTGTTAAAAAAAAAGAGTATAATAACTACCTCTCCATTTGATGTGCACAACCTGACATTGTTTTGTTGTTTATCTTTTTTTGCCATCAAATAAAATATACCATTCATTTGTCAAAAAGAGTTTGCTATAAAGAAGTCTTAATTGACCCTACACATTACATTATTAGTATAAAAGTCCCCATTTAAGCATTTAAGTATGTAACAAAAGAATTATCAGCTCAATCAATATAGTGTACAATTCGTTGATTAAGTCAACAGCCATTATTTATAGTAGTTAAAATACAACTTTGTAATTTATCTATTCACATTTGAAAAATAGAAAGAAAAGATAGTAAGAATAGCAATCAAAATTAGAATTAGGTAGCAGATTATAAATTGCATGTATTGAGTTCATAACTATAATTTGAATGCACAATGGAGGTGATGTTTAATAAAGAGTAAAGCAATAATAGAGGTGATTTGTAAAGCATTTGCTGAGAAATGGAAAGGTTGCTCCTTTTGTTAGCCTAACTCACCCAACTAACCAAATCATATTCAATTTTGAGATTGCAATAATAGTCCTAAAATTTATTTTGTACCAAAGATTATAGAGCTATTTACTTTGATGAACTTTTTCACTCTAAGAAATAAACAAGTTCTTTTCTAGTAAATAGTTTAATTAATTTTATTTAATTTTAATAATAAATATTTAATATAATCTAAATCTTTTAATATATTTATTTGAATATATAAAGTGAAACCGTTTTAAAGGTGGTGTTTGTAATTTAATTATACATTTAATTTTTAGTTAAAAGTTAATGTGTAATAACAAACCCATGCACTTGAGAAAAAAAATGGCAAACCATACAATAATAATTTAAAAAACTAACAACGAATGTTTTTTTTAAAAAAAAAAATCAAAATGCATTATTGATATATTGGTCATCCCTACGATGAGATGTGGAGGTCTCGAGTTCGGTTTCTATCAACCACATTACTAGCGCGTATTTAATTTGTTTCATTTCTTTTATACTACCTCGGTCTTTCTTATTTTTTTTATATTCATTTTTTATCAATATCAACAAAATCAGCTTTTCATTAATACCAAGACAAAAATAATAATAAACAATTATTAATCTTTTAAAAAATTTATTTTTTCACTAATATCAATAAAAAAATAATAATAAACAATTACAATATTTACTATAAATGAAAATGTAAAGAATTGAAAAATACACTTTAAAAAAAATATAAAAAAATAAAAAATTAGGAGGTAGTAATAAATAATATTATCAAATCCATTGTACCAAGAAACCATAATAATAATAATGAGGCCCCCCACGCATCAAGCACGTGAGAATATTCTATCGGGTTGTGACTGACAGTGGGGATTCTAAGAAAGTGGGTTAAGGGAACAAAAGCAATTCCAATGGCTCATAATCTTTCCTTCTTACAGTCCATCCATCCACTCCATTTTTAGCATTCATTTACAATTTCTACTTCTTTTATTCACTTCTTATTCATCACTTTATATTTCCACTACTTATTTATTCATTATATAAAATACTCCATAACATATATATATTCACTAACTTTAGTACCCTTTCATAATAGTAATTTAGTAATATACTCTTTACATATTTTAACTTTTATTTATAAACATTACCCTAATATAAAAAAAATATTTTCCTAATATTTGTACGCTTTTAAATAATACTAATAGCAATTTTCACTCCTTCGAATTCAAGATATACCAAAATAAAGAAGTTGCATTTTTTCGTTAGAGATAAATAGAAGATGAAAATTTTAAAGAAGATAAGCTAATAAATAAAATATTACAAAACATAAGGTGTATAAAACAGTGCATTTTGGTTAGTGACCGTTGATAAAGAGTGAAAAAACTTCATACTTTTTAGATATACTAATTTTTATCTTCGTGCATTGTATGAATGTATTCGTTTTTGTACTCGTTATTTAGTTTGAAATTTTTTATTTAATTATATTTATAATTATAGAATATTTATTATTTATAGAAATAAAAACATAAAATTAAACTCCGCATTAACTCAATTGTTTTATAATTTTATTGCTTTTTATAATGTTTATTTTGAGTTTAAAATCATCAAACTCAATCACTATTAATAATTTTTATAATTTTTTATGAGTCAATAATTATGCAATATATAATCAAACTGCCATGTTACAAATATTTAAAATTAAAGTCTTTATATTTAGAATTTTCATTTACTTATTTTACTATCAATCTTAAGATTTTGTAATAGTTTCATAAAATCAATATTGTTTTGCTAATATTTACTAAACTTATCATTATAATATTCTTTATTTATTTTAATTATATTCAAATGGTGTTTAGTATTATAATTATATGAAATAACATATGTCCTCTAGTAATAGAAATAGTAGTAGCAACAGTAGTTGGAATAGTAATAGCAACAGCGACAGTAGCAGTGTTATCAACATGATCTTTAACCATTCAATGTATAAGATAGTTGACTAATAATTAAATTATATTATTAGACAAGAATATTTTCGAATGGTTTGTATTTTATAAAATTATTGTAATAAACCAAGAAAAATTTCTCTTAATTTGAAATATTATATTCTAATTTTTTTTCATAAATACCTTTTAAACATTATTTTAAAGCTCTTGTGTCATGAGTTGCAATCCATTACACTTTCAAAAATAAAAAATAAATTTTAGTTGATGATATTGATATATTACTAAATATTACTAATGCCAAGAAGTTTAATATTCTTTTATTGAATTAATTTATATGATATTTAATGATTTTATTAACATTTTAGTTTTTTATTTGAAAAAAATTAAAATATTTAATCAAATTATTAAAATTTAATTTTGATTCTTTATATAATTTTTAACACATCAATCATTATTTCCTCAATTTAAAGTGATATTGTTGCATTCAAAACCGATTTCTATTAATTGTGTAAAGAATAATGAGTTGTAAATTTTATTTTGTTTAACATAATTTGACGTAATAGAATTTGATCAATTTTTATAAAAGAAATAATATAATTATTTTAGTATTAAAATTTAATACCCATAATATTTAGTAAAATATAAGAACAAGAGCAAATTCTTTTAAACAAAATTCAGAGTTAAACTAGGATAATATTATCATTATCAACCAATCAAAATCGTCTTTTAAAAACTATTTTGGTAAATAACAAGATTAGGTTGAGACTTTTTTTTGTTATAAATGTTCCCCTTATTCATATTTTTGTAGGTAGTATAGAAAAATTGATTTCTATTAATTGTGTAAAGAACAATGAATTGTAAATTTTATTTTGTCTAGTATAATTTGACCTAATATAATTTGATCAACTTTTATAAAAAAAAAATAGCATAATTATTTTAGTATTAAAATTTAATACCTATAACATTTAATAAAATATGGTGAGAATAAATTTTTTAAACAAAATTATAAGTTAAAATAGGATAATGTTATCATTATCAACCAATCAAAATCATTTTTTAAAAACTATTTTGGTAAATAATAAGATTAAGTTAGAGTTTTTTTTTTGGTATAAACGTTTCTTTATTCATTCATACTTTTATAGGTAGTCTGCATATATATATATATATATATATATATAATTTGATATTTCCACTTTCATATAAACTCGACCAATAATGTGATAATTATGTTTCAGTGGTGGGGTTGTAATTAAATTATTAATGACATTTTTATTTAAATTTAGAAGGTTATGGAACTAATATTGTTAAATTCAGGCGAATTATTTAGTCAATTGATGATTTAAAAACCAAGGTGAGTCATATAGGAAATGTCGGTTATTGTGATTAGTGATGATAACACATGAATTATAGTATATATCTTCAAAACAATTTCTTATTGATGAAGGTAAGTATATTAATTACATCAACTGCCACTTAATATGGAAACAAAAGAAGTTTTCTTTTTAACTTCAATTTATATTAATTACAGTTTCTGGTATTCAAACCGCACATTAACCTACCTGTCTTCCTTAAACTGATTTTGATGTTTCAAAGTTTTATCAAAAGGGAAATTTACAAGTATTTTAGATATTAGATTTTTGACAAAATCACTTTCTTAACATTTTAACTTCATTCAATAATTTGATTTTTTCGTATAATGTTAAAGTATATTTTAGATATATTTTAATAATATTATTATTTCATTCTTAAATTTTGGTTAATATTATTAAAAATTTTGATCATAGTAGAAATGAGATAATTATTTTATCTAAAATAGGTGATTAAATAGTAATTCTAACCAGAAATTAAATAATAATTTTCTCTTTTCAAAATCATAGTTCACCTCAATTGAATCATATTCTCAATAATATAAATTCTGAAATATATATATATATATATATATATATATATATATATATTAAATTATGAAAAATTTATAATTTTCTCCCTGAGTTTTAAAAAAAATAAAAATTTCTCTATATTTTTTAAATGGACTAATTTCTCTATGTATTTTTTTTCCATCCAATTATTATATCATTATGTTAGAATTTCAATAATTTCTTTTTATTTTTTTTAATTTATAAAAATAATAAAATAATAATTCTATGGTTAAAATTATAAAATCATCCAATTTTTAGTGGAAAATGGTTGAATTTCTAACTAAAGGATATAATAGTTAGATGGAACAAAAATACAGGGATAAATTAGTCCATTTGAAAAAAATATAAGGAGAATATTTTTTTTTGGTAAATTTTTCTTAAAATAAATGAAAAAATTTCTATATTATTTAATTATAAATTTTATTAATATCTTAAAAAAAGAAAAGAAAAGAAAAGAAAGATAATTACGTGATTATCCAGTCCACTTAGATTATTATATGTGTATGATAAAGCTTTGGGTGACGCATAAATATAGAAAGAATGCATGCTAAAAGTGAAAAATGTAACATAAAAGAAAAATCCAAACAAAATAGCTTTTGCAAATTGTAATGAAAGGAGATTCATGTTAACATTTTTTAAGTTATCATCTGATGCTTTGCTAACCAAATCAAATAATAAAAAATAGAAAATTAAAGGAAATTAAATGCAAATGACAAATGTCACCTTGAAGCATTTATAATAATAAAGCAAAAGTAGCGCCTCTTAATTGTAATTTGGATAGTGGGTGGGCGGTCTTTAGTCTTTAGTCTTTAGTCTTTACAATACGCTGACGTATCATTCTACTTACAAGAGAAGAGAAGAGAAGAGAACAAACTTTTTCCAAAATCTTGGTTCACTAAGTACATTGTTTATTTCGTACTAAAATAATAGAAGTACACTTGGATAGATTTTATATCTTCTTCTTCTATATGTTAAAAAGAAATCAACTTTATCATATTAATTAAATATTGGGTTACTAATCTAGATTACTTTTTACGATTATATTATATTATATATCACTCATTTGAAAGAATTACCACAAGTTGTAGGTAATATCTAAACTTATAGTAGAATGTAAGTTACATACAATACAAGTCGATAAAGAGTTAAAGATTAATCCATTTAAATAATTATATTATATGACAAAATTAAATTCGAGGCTTCTTATTTTAATTTCTTGTTAAATTAATTAAGAGACTATATGTTAATGGTATCATAAAACATCTTGCACTCAAAATATAATTAGTATTTTTTAAAACTATGTACTATTATTTCAATAATATTTGTTTTTTGAGGAAAGAAATTAAATTATCTTTAACATTTAGTGTGTAAATAAAACATAATATACACCAATGATTGAATGTTTGGCATGCTTTCTCTAGATTCAACATAATTGACACTAATTTTTAATAAAATAAAGTAAAGTGTATATCTTTTTAATAAAAATTAAAGGTATAATTCTAAAGTTTTGAGCTTTTTATTTTGTTGTGTCTAATTCTATAATATGTTTTCTTAATCAATTGGTAGCCATCCTAGTGGCAATCATGTACTCAAAAACCATTAAGTAAATCCACTTGGCAATTCATTTTTAGCCTTTTCTCTGTTCATTTTGTTTTCTTCCTCTTCTTTATATAACCTTAATGCTGAGCTGACTAGGCGTTTGCTTGCAGAATTGAAGCCCACATGTACATGGGATATGGGACTACACCCTAACTTGGAGAATTCATAAAGCATTTATTAGGTTAAGTAATTAATATTTTGCAAATTCTTAATTAGATTAGGCAAACATTATGTGCAAGAAAAAAACCTTACTTTTTTTTGTTTTTTGAGTTATGGAGGGAAAAGTGGCTACTTTTCAATTTGCTTATCTTGTCTCTTTACAAAGTGCACGAAGAGGCGCTCAAATTGAAGGGCAAAAGGAAAAAAGAAGCTTTGATGATAATTTATTGGAAGGACAAGTTTTCTCAATCATTTGCTTGTTTTTGTTGTTATCTAAAATGGTGTTGGGTTCAATTCAACCAAAGTTTCATCTAGTTTTCACACACACACGTGTGTGTATATATATATATATACACGCACCCGGTTAATAACTTACTAACGTCAAATTGACACCTTAACTTTAATCAATTTCTTGAGTAAAACATTGACCTTTAGGAATGTTCCATTGTGCACATCAAATTTAAAATTTTACAATAAACACATGTATACTAATTACACACGCAAAACATAGAATAATATTGGTCTTAATTTAACAACTTTGAACTCCAATTTTTTTTTTTTTTTTCTATTGACCAATTACAAATATAAGCTTTGTATTTTGTTGAAATCTCAATTTTCAAGCTCAATGTAGGCGATTGAAAGCCACGTGCCAATTTTACGGCTTGGCAAGATGTTAAATTATAGTAAAATTTAAGTCCACGTATTAAGTGGTCACTCGTAATATACAATATTTAATTCAAGAATTCGGCTAAAGTTAAGGAGTGAATATGTGCATTTAGAAAGAAAAAAAAGTGCATTTGGTCAATCATCTCATGTCAACAATTTTAAAGGCCAAATACATAATTTTTGGATTCAAAGGAGTTTTGAATAGAACCCTAAATTCTTTGAGCAACAATTTTAGCCTGTGAAAAATAAAAATTAAACAAATTAACACTCCGATCTTGCATGCAACTCATGGGTTATAACTTGTAAGTGTTAAATTGGTGGAATACTCTTATTCGTTATCATTTTCCATATTAGGCATTGGCAAAGTCTCTCTCATAAAAATTTCAATGTTTGATTTCTTGCTCCGTGGCAAAGGATGGCAAGTGACCAAGTGCAAGTGCTAAAAGAAAAGAATTCCTCCCTCATCGCCATTAAATTACCGATACCTCTATTCATAGATAGTTGATGGCAATGCATGACAGGCCAAACACATCTTAAGGCCCTTATATTATCATTGCTTCTTTTTTAAAGTCCTTGAATATACAAGTAGTATTAATAAGCCCCTCAACAATTAAAAAGTTACACACGAGCACCTTTTTTAACGGCTAGGATAGAAGGTGGTGCTCAAACTACAAGATGGCGCGTTACTTGGTTAATCTGTTAGTCCCCCCCCCCCAACCGCTTCTTCTGCTTTTCACCTTTTCTTCTTCTATTTCTTTCTTTTTTATTATTTTCCTACCTACTAGTATTATAATTCTGTTCAAGACTAAATCAACAAGTTCTTTGGCTACTCGTCTTGCTTTGCAGTAGCTGACGACCACAACGGTGGCGGTTTGGTACTTAGGGAAGAGCTAATTTATGAAGAAAATGGATCATTTGGTTTTGAACTTTTATTGTCAATTTTTTTCTAATTTGAATGCTAATATACATACCATAGAAGTTATAGAACAATATTAATTATTAAGGTGATGCATGAGTTGCAGAGAAGAGAGGTTGAAGGGTACATTTTCAAACGGCCACTTGACTAATGGTTAGTTAATAAGATACTGACACGTGACAAAGACTAATAAAACAACACCGTACTATATCATGAAATTGAAATGGGGATTCTAGTGCTAGTAGAAATTATCATCATTTTAATATCGTCTCTTTTTCAAACCTATATTCTCTTCTCTCTATTGTACTTTGTTTTAGAGATTATTATTCATCTTCGATAATTTGTATTACTTACTTTACGAAAAAAAAAAAAAAGGACTTTCTCTTTATTATACTTTGTGAATGGAGGCTCCTCTAATTCCAAGCTATTTCATGATGCTTCCACTTCAAGGGACTAATTTTTTAGCACAATCTGTTTTGTTAAATAACTAAAAACATGTTTACATTTCCCACAGAATTCACTTGCTAAGGCATATAAACTATTATAGAATTTTATTTGCAGCTAATATTATGAATTAATATTAGTGTTTCTCTTTTCTTTTACTTTACTTTATCTTCATCTGAAAACTAGCTCATTTCTCTATCAAATCTCAGCTAATTTTGTGGGGCTTACTGCATTTTTAAATTTTCAAATGGATATGCTAAAAAACCAAATGTTTTCTTATTTTTTATTATCGTTAATGCAATGATTAGGTGATTCATCAAGTGTCTAAACTATGGGAAAAAACATCATAAGATATAGGTGATGCTTAGTGAGAATGTGGCCAATAAGTGAAGCTTGGCTTTGTACACACTTGTGGAAGCACTAATTTATTGGTTTTCTGCTTCTTGAAATAGCATGAATCATAAAACGGTAATAATATTAAATGTTAGACCAAGCGATTACCCAACGTCAAGCTCTGAGATTGCAAAGCTTGCTTCTAATCCCGATCAATTTATTGTGATAAAGATTTTTGGAAGTAAATCAGGGTTTATATCTACATAATTTGAATTGTTATCAAAATCTTTTCCGTCATGTCACTCTTCAACTTGTAAAAAGTCATTTGGATAACACATAATTTTTTTTTAAATTTATATTTTTTGTTTTCCACTTCTATTGATGATAAATGAAGTGGATTTAATTGAATATTTTGATTGAGTTAGTCTTGTTGAACAACATTATAATTCTAACAAGTAGGAAAATTATTTTTAAAAAAAAAAAGAGAAGAAGAAGCAGAGGTTGAAGAAGGGAAACTAACGGATTGACCAAAGCAACGCTCCATCTATTAGTTTGAGTCTCACCTTCTGTCCTAGCTGTTAAAAAAGGTGCTCTTGAGTAACTTTTTAATTGTTGAGGGGCTGATTAATACTACTTGTATATTTAGGGGCTTTACAAAGAAAGCAATGATAGTATAGGGGCCTTAAGATATATTTAGCCACACATGACATGTATGTCACACTTGTGGGGCCGTTTATGACACACCCGCTTACGTGTCGAAACATGTAACAGTGTCCCCCGCATCCTAGTCAGCTACTACTACTGCTGTTCTGTTCTAGAAATAAATTAAAATTGGAAAAAAAAAATTCTAAAAACCACAAAAATTACACAAGCCATCGATGACGAGCGAATCCTTTAGATTCACTTGCCACGCAACTTGTGCACCGACAGCCAGTCCCCACATACATGCCGTGCCTTTGCCCGGCGGCGACCCCATTTCACGGGCTTTGGACGTCACCGAGCACCCCGATTTTGTATAAAGATGACATGATGGTACGCACAGTCGTGTATTAGGTAGAGGTGCGTATGTTAAAGTGACAAAGGTGCGCATTTTATGCAATATTTATTTTAGTAACAACAACGACGTTTACGGCTGACTGTAGCATTTTCGTCCAAAAATTGAAAGGAAGAAAAAAGAAAGATGCATTCTTTTTCAGTCATTGCAAGATTATTTAGATTCTGTTTTCTTTTGGTGACTTTTGAGGGGTCGCTTTTGGTTAATGTTTGCTTTGGAGGGATGGGTGGAGTGGAGGGTTGTGATGTTGATTCCTGGAGCCAACTAGTATTAAACTTTGAGCCTGCGTGTTAAATTGGGGTTTCTTGCCTTACATAATAACTACTTTTTAAAATACTTTCTGGGTTTATTAATTAGCTACTCAAGAACTAAACTTTGCTTTAGTTAATCTTAAACATAAGAATTTTTGGTGAAACAGCCGCTGAAGCATGTTGTAAGAGGTAAGTGAAAAATCTGATGATTCACTCTCTTATTTGATTCAGTCCCGTGTTGTTGTTTTATTTCGACTAATTGGAAGTGGAATTTTAAGAGTGTTGAAGTGGAAACAGTTTCTGGCTTTTCTTCTTTAACGAAAGGAAGTTGAAGTGAAGGTCCAAACTTTTTTACTTTTTTGGTTTCATTTATAGGTTTGTTTTTTGGTTGGATTGAATTACAATCGTTTGGCTGAGTTTGAGTTTGAGTTTGAGTTTGAATTTTTGAGTTTGTGGGTATATAATGTATTGAAGCCTATTGCTTTCCACCTAAGTAGTTAGTACTGTAAAATACATGGATTGAACCACGTGGAAACGTGGTTTTTCCTATTTGCGCTCTTTGAGGACATAATCCTAGAGTTAACCCACCATTCTTTCTTTCAACTATACCTCTGTAGTTGCTCTTCCTGAGCAGGGGAGTATATAAACATTTAAGGTTTCATAGGTATAAAGATTGTTTGCCTATTTATTTAATGATATACCAATTAAGATCATCATAGTTGTTTTGTGTTACTGGCTAACACAGGAAAATAAGATTAAGACAGAATTATGTGGTTCAGCTTAAGCCTATGATCACAGGAAAGGAAATCAAAATCCTCCTCCCATAAATCTATAGTACAAAATAAAATGGAGAATAACAATAAAACACCAATATATGGCCTCAAATGTATACTAATTGAATCCATAATTGATATGGTTATGTCCAACTCGTGTATATTGGTTTAGGAAGAGGAGTTTGAGGCATTACTAAAAGGTACTTTAGAGATGATTATTGCATGGTTTAAGTTTTGGATTATTCATAAAGCATGTAGTTTTTAAATTATGGCAGTATATTATTAGTTCCAGATCTCTTTTTATGATTTTGTAGGGAAGCATAACTTACTGTGTCCTTGGAGATTAATTATTATGAATTCAGGCAGACATGAGAAACAAGATGATTGCTTCATGCATCCTTCATTCACTATTAGTCTATAGAATGTGTTGATGTCGTGGTGGATTTTCTAAAGACAAAATGAAGAGGTGTTTATGGATGTCAGCTCGTGTTTATAGCAGCCTTAAATCATTCAGACCTTCATTAACAGGAAAGAACATACAATAAGGGAACACAGATGCTTCCCTTGAAAAGTTAGATTCCTCTGCTCTTACTATACTACATGTGAAAGGAGGAAATATGAAATAGAGATTTCACTTTACTTATTCTTTCCTCTCTCTCAATGTCGTATTCATTGTTGCTAAAGTTGTCATTGCTAAGTTTTTTTCAATTTGAAATTCTTAACAGCCGTAAGTTTTTCATGCATTGATAAGGAAAATCTGAAATTCATGTATCTGAGGGATTGTTGATTGAGGTTGGTTTCTTTGAAGTTGATGGAAGTGAATTTAGGCCGAAAATATTGCTAGCTAAACATACAATCTTCAAATGCTTGATCTCTTGGGATTGCAAATGTAAATTTCTAATTATCGTATTCAGTTCCTGGATTTCACAATAGAGTAGCAACCATTTGTTTGGTTATCAATATTTAGTACTTGCCATTAATTATATGGAAAAAAGCTAGTTACTTTACATATGATCCCTGAGTGGAATGTTTTATTAGCTTATTTTCCCCACCTTCTCCCTTCTCTGTATGTTACATAATACTTCACTTTGCTTTACATCTCTTTTTGTTTTAGAAAGCCAAGTTTGACGTGATTATGCATTTTTCTAAAGATACAGCTCAGTCAATACATTGAATTTTCACCATTTTCCTTTTTTTTTTTTTTTTGGTCTTGATTAATTTTAGAATATGGGCTCTTCATCCACTCAAATTTCTTCCTTGAGAGGAATGGGCATATATGAGCCATTCCACCAGATTAGTCCATGGGGAGATACCTATAGAGGCGATACCCTAAATGTTGGTCCATCTACAATCATGCATGTGGATGATGGAGTTGATGATGTACTTAACAAGGTAATTCTCTTACTTGTCACTGAAAGTTGGAGTTACCATTGCCTGATTGCTTGGCATTAATGACTTTTTCTGATTGACTTCCTAGAGTGATTATGTTTCTCAAGAATCAATGGAACCTTCTAGAAGTGATCAGGAGGCAAAAAGACCCGGTGATAAGGTTACCAGAATTCTTCTACTTAATGAAAGATTTTAGTTTCTGTATTGTCGCATAAATTTATTTTTTCTGTTTGAATAGTCGTCAAGTAAAATATAATTTTAGTTATGTCACTTGTCTATTATTTATTATTTGTCCTCAGGTGCAGAGACGTTTGGCACAAAATCGTGAAGCTGCTAGAAAAAGTCGCTTGCGGAAAAAGGTAACCTTCTACTGCATTCCCTTTAGAAGGAATAATGGAATTGAAAAAGCCAATTTGTAAAGATAAAACTAAGTAGAAGATTCCCTGATGGAAGGAATTGTTTACTTTACGACATAGAAAGTTTATATTTCTATGTTGTTTCTTAGGCCTACATTCAACAACTAGAATCTAGCCGCTTGAAGTTAGCACAACTGGAGCAGGAACTTGACAGAGCCCGGCAACAGGTGAGAATCAGATGAAAATTTTTTTTCTTTTTTTAACCTTTCATCGCAATGTACCCTTTTGCCACTTAAGTATTCCAGTCATCTTACAGGCCAGTGAATGTTGTTACTGCAGGGGATGCTCATGAGCAGTTTTTCAGATGCTACACAATTTCTGTCCGCAAATATAAACTCAGGTTTGCTGATTGCCTCCTCTGATAACCATTTACATAGTGCATTTGTAGAATCTACAAACTAGAGCTGTAGGAGAAGCATTTTTGGCCTAGCTTTCTCTGTAAAACTAAATTGTCCCTTCACAGCGTTACGTAAACTTCAGTTAACTTTCTTGGTATGCATGTTTAAATCTATGTTAACAGCTTTGATTCTGATTTGCAGGAATCACGACATTTGAAATAGAGTACGGACACTGGGTTGAAGAGCAACATAAACATATTTCTGAACTGAGGAGTGCTTTACAAGCTCATATCACAGACATAGAGCTTAGGATACTTGTAGAAAATGGTTTGAACCACTACAACAATCTTTTCCGCATGAAAGCCGACGCTGCAAAGGCTGATGTCTTTTATTTGATTTCTGGCAAGTGGAGAGCATCGGTAGAGCGCTTTTTCCAGTGGATCGGGGGATTCCGTCCATCAGAGCTTCTAAATGTAAGGCTTATATCTTGTAAATTGGTCTACATTACAACATGTTTAACCATCTGATCACTTTTCTTTATATTATACAAGCATAAACGTTGCGTTGTGATTTTAATTCTGAGACTTCAGACCTAATTTTTGGGCGTGTGCAGGTTCTGTTGCCACAGTTGGAGCCATTAACTGATCAGCAACTAGCGGATGTCTATAACCTTCGGCAATCTTCTCAGCAAGCAGAAGATGCTCTGTCTCAAGGAATTGATAAACTGCAACAGAACTTGGCCCAGAGCATAGCATCAGACATAACAAGCGGTGTAAGTTACAGGGATCAGATGGCTTCTGCAGCAGAAAAGTTGGAAGCATTAGAGGGGTTTGTGAACCAGGTACCAATAATCATATAATGCCTGTTAAGGTTCAACCTTGATATCTCTGAATTCCTTATATTATACCTCTTTGTTGAAACAGGCCGATCATCTTCGGCAACAAACATTACATCAAATGTCACGAATCCTAACTACACGACAAGCAGCACGAGGTTTACTTGCTCTGGGTGAATACTTTCACCGTCTTCGTGCTTTGAGTTCACTATGGGCTGCACGTCCTCGCGAACCTGCCTAGTCAACTACTCTACTCGCATACAAATTGCAGTAAACACTATATGTCTCCCTATAGCAGCTTCTTAAGTCTAAAGATGTAAGTATGAAGTGGAATTATGTGTGTAAGCAGAAGCAAAAGAATGAGTTAATGTTGAATCCCATTATGTACAGCAATATCTCTTTAATTTAAATGGTTACTATTTACTCCATGTTTTACGTGGCCCTAAGGTTCGAATGTTTATCTTTTTTTTTAAGGGAATGCTGTCATTTTTTTTTTAATATAAAAGTTTAAAACAATATCTTAACGTAAAAAAATTCTTAAATTTTTAATAATAAAATGCATGGACTGAAACAGTATAAAAGTTAATAAATCTAACGGAATTTCACAAATAAAAATCTGTATTTGCAAATAAAAATTTTATAAAATCCATTTCGTTCTAAAAATTGGATTTTTTATTTGATTAAATATTTTTATGAAAAATTATTTTAAAAAATTAATCAATTTTTTAAAAGACCCAAAAAGGTGAAAAAAAAAATCTCTAGAGGTCCGTAAAACAGTAAATGGCGGGTAAAACGAAAATAGTACCAACTGCCAACCGTCCACAAAATTCCCGGTAAAAACAAATAAAAAGAGAAAGAAAAGAGATTCAGTTAGATTCCATTCCAGTGGTTCGTTTTCAAATTCGCTTCCTTCACGTCTTCAACATTCAATCATCCAAATTTCTCAAAAACAAAATTGAAACCCTAATTTAGCATCTAAGTAATTTCGGTGGAAGAAAAAGAAATTTAAGAATTTAAAGCAACAAAAAAATAAAATTGAACGAAAGAAAAAATGAGTAGTTTGAGAACAATCTGGAAGCCCACCGTGTTCACGTCCTTCATGTGTTGCCGGCACCAACCTCGATCCAGAGTTAGGGTTTCATTTCGGAACCCTGACTCTAAGCCTCCGTTATCTTCGCCTTCACTCTTCTCTCCTTGGCTCCATGGAAATGAGCCCTGGTTTCGCGTTAATCAGAGGAGAACTGTGGCTAGGGCTTCAAATTGGACCGATCAGAAATCTCCCTATGAAACTCTCGGTAATCTGTTTTATCTAATTTTCCTTTTGTTTTTCTTTAATTTTTGTTTAACGTTACTGTTCATTATGGCGTTTGGTAGCTGAGAAAATTGAAGAAAAAGCGATAAAATTTCAAATTGTCAAGTACTGTAGGTTACTGTCTCTCTCTGGTCGGAGGAAATTTTGCAATTTTTTTTTTATTATTATTGGAGACTGATATATTCTATTATTTTTATTGTGAACAATTATTCATTCATTAATCTAATTGTAGATGGAAGTAATTAACCAATTGTCAGTGCAATTTCATGTTCAAATGCAGAATTAGAGAGAGATGCGGACGAAGAAGAGATTAAAGTAGCTTACCGGCGATTGGCCAAATTTTATCATCCAGATGGTTAGTTTCTATCTTCTTGTCATGGTATTTTTAGATTGCACATCTGAATATTAGTTTGGAAATTATTATTAGCACAAAAAATCTCAGTGTAGTCATTATGTCCCAATTTTTAGTTACTGTAGACAATTTTTTCACATCTTCTTTTGCTATCATAAACATATGATATAAACTAATGATTTTCCTATTATAGGGATTTCGAGTTTATGCGTTCTGTCGAATTTTACCAGTGATTTTTGGTAATGAGAATGGAGTTGAGCGTAAGAAGAATCCTGAAAAGAGAAAATTCATTAGTTTTAGTAAACCTATCATATGTTCGTAGTCCCATTGACAGTGAATAGAATACATGGAATAGATCTGGGATCATAAATTCTAATTGCCTTCAAGTCCTTTGAAAAAAAATTTATAGTATTTAAAGTTGAATGTAAAGGCACTTTGTTCAAACTAAAAAGGCTAGAGGCTTCTTGACTGCTTTATATGTGCGACCATCATATTATAGACCATAAATGAATGATTTGAATCTCTGCAGGACTGTATGCTCTGTTTATGTGCTTTTCATATTCGTGTAATATGCTTTCATTTGATTTGAAGCTTGGAAGTACTGCATTTTTTGAATGGGTTAGAATTCAAGTTAGCTCAATCTTTTAGTGGAGGTTATGTCTCAGGTTGCCTCTTGTTATTTCTTGAGCATGAAATGACCCTATTTAGTCTGTCTGGACTCCTTTGATTTGTATTGCGCTGCTGTCCGGTAAGTTCTGCAACATGATGCCTTTTGTATGTTGTGCTTGGTTGTTTCCTTAGTGGCAACTATTTAAGAACTTTCAACTCATATTGTTTTTCTCCATGGAAAGTATATGATGGTAGAGGGACTCTTGAGGAAGGGGAAACAGCTGAAGCTAGATTCATCAAGATTCAAGCTGCATATGAGTTGCTCATAGATGATGATAAACGGAGGCAATACGATATGGATCACAGAGTCAATCCAATGAAGGTATGTGTTATTTTGAATTTTGTGAAAAATCATTGTTGGCTTCTCCATTTGTATTTTCCCATTCTTTACATCTCTCTCCAGCATCTCTTGGTCTAATGGCGTTTTTATATTCATTCATCCAGGCATCGCAAGCATGGATGGAGTGGCTTATAAAAAAGCGAAAAGCTTTTGATCAAAGGGGTGACATGGCCATTGCGGCTTGGGCTGAACAACAGCAGCGTGAATTGAATATCCGTGCGCGTCGTCTTTCTCGTTCCAAGGTATTTTATTCATTTTTCAAGTGCAATTAATACACTGAAATTCCTCTTATCATGACCTATATATTGTTCATAATAGGTTTATTCTGTTATGTCATTTTGATTCTTGTCACTTCACAAGTGGTTAACCAGTTGCATAGTTTTAAGCATGAGTATCAACAGAATCAAAGATGTATCTGAGTTTGTGGGATTCATCACTTTGAAGAACGTCTTCTGGTTCAGTTCCACTGATATATTGGTAATTAAAAGTTGCTGTTAAGTTCAATTATGATCATTTTCTGTCGTTTAATTTTCGGTTAGATCGACCCTGAAGAAGAGAGAAGAATCCTAGCAAGAGAGAAGAAAGCATCAGCAGAGTACTTCAGCAATACCCTCAGACGGCATACACTTGTCTTAAAGAAAAGAGATTTGATGCGGAAGAAAGCAGAGGAAGAGAAGAAGAAGGTTATCAGTCAGCTTTTGGCTGCAGAAGGTCTTGAGATGGACACGGACGATGACAATGCTGTCTGAAGAAGAATTAGCGCACATATGTTGACTAGCCACTCTCAGTTACACTGATACACCATACGCAGGAGCACACCAATATTTTCTATTCTATCTATATAGAAAAATGAACTGTACATATGATTAATTTTCAGGTGATAAGACTCAGAATTGCTATTGACAACCAAGCACTCAAATCAAGTATAAATCCTTTGTCTATATTTCATTATTATTCCAGACTGGAAATAGAACTTGTGATATTAAAATTAGTTGCTTTTGAAATGAGAGTTCATTATAGAAAGCAATTAAAAGTACTAAAAATTGCCAACGAGATTTCTTATCATTAATACATTGGCAGAATTGGCAGAAAATTATGTCGTATGTATGAGCTGTAAGATGCCATTATTAACCTGAAAAGTCATCGTGCTTCATCCTTAATGTGAGCTGAATGTCTCTCCACGAGGAGTTCAATAAGAGGCTTTTCCACATCAGAACTAGGATGAGTCTTATCTCCGCGGACTGGAATCTTTCCATCGCTTGTGACTACTATAACCTCCTCTTTGCGGGTCTCGAGTTCATTTGCGACAACCATATGCATATTGTACTTCTTAAGAGCCATATTCGCCTTCTCTAACAGGATTTTTGAATCCGTCTCAAGCTGTGTTTTAATCATAGGAAACAAAATTGATGCCAAGTAGTAAGTCCCAGGTAAAAGTTCAAGTCAATAACTACAAACCTAAGATTTAAGTGTATTTTTAAGAAAGCACTCCTATGGTGAGTGCAGGGAAAACATGGCAAGCATAAGTAGCAATAACTCATTTAGTCCAGCTCACTGATGCCAAATTTTATTGCTATAAAGGTACAATGTCCTTGACTGGTCAGAACAATATAACTAAGTCAGCAGCCTGGTAAGATGTTGGGAACTGTAGAAGATCATATACTTCAATGTAAAACAGTCTTACATTCCCCTGTTATTATTGAACTGGAGTAAACATGAAATGAGAAATCGGTTTGATTAGGGGATGTTTTTTCTGGGGAAAGCAACAGGAAAAAATAACTGGTATTTCCTTCTAGGCCCACATAATTGTAACCCCCAAGTTCTTTCAAACGAGTTCTATGGTTAATCAAAACATGTTTAGGAATGAATTTTTTCAATGAAAATATTTGCAAACAAAATTGGATTTGTTCCAAACTATATGTAAGGGGATGGTCAAGTCAAAGTTCTCTGATTCTCTAAAAGACAATGAAAAGGATATAGGATGGCACAACATTCTACCTTGAACGATATGCAGAAGGCCATTGGAGCCCACTCTTTCCTCAACACAGAGAGCATCTTTGGCACTTGTACCAAGCGCATGTCTAAAGGGCCAGATGCAGACTGAATCTTGTGCTCAGCCTGCAAATCTTATTAAGCTATTAAAACCAATAGAGCGTAGAGAAAATTGCTATTCCATCTTCTAAATGAATAAATTGTAAAAATCTGCAAAACAATCTATTGCTAGTAGCACATGTTTTCTAACCCATTACTTCTCCAAAGCATCGAATAGGTATTTCAATAGGCTAATCAAGGTTCACCATGCACCCCTAACCTGAATAATCTTCTTAAGCAATGAAGAGGCAAACATACAGCCACTTCAAAATAAATCAGGAAATGTTCATGAGCACTTCTATGCTCACAGTTCACCAAATGTGATATGTAATAACTGGTCTAACTGTTTAGAAGATAGATTCTTTTCTTTTGAAAAAATAATTTTACTCTTAACTTCCATATGCTAATACTCAGCAAATTGTGACTAGATTCTTTTCTTTTAAAAAAATAATTTTACTCTTAACTTCCATATGCTAATACTCAGCAAATTGTGACTATAACTTTCACTTAACATTATTTTACCCTTTTAGCAATTGATAAAAGAAGAAAAGCAATAGGATTCGAAGGACACAATTTGCAGTCGGAAATAATAAGTGAAAAATAAAAAAAAAATAAAAATCTTCAATATTTCAACTATTACCATATCCTGCCAAGGGACATAAAAGTCAGACACTGCAGCAGCAAGATAAAACATGGTATGCAGCCCGAGATTCCTCACTGATATTGCAATCATTTGTAACATCTGCCAGTGACCACACATAAATTCAATTCATAGATAATTGTGATAGCAGTGTGTAGGAAAAGTAAATGAAAAGGAAAGGATAAAAAAAATTAATATGTAAACGAAGCCTCAGATTAATAGCTTAATTAACTAATAATTACAATGATCTCAGGAAATGAACAAGCTCCAAATTAGTAGGTTGACTATGTTGTGGCTAGTTGTTGAAAGCTAGAACTAGCAAATCAAATTCAGTGCAGCATTTAGGAGACAAAAGCTTAGATTAAAAAATGAATGCATTAATTAAAGTTTTGAGTTCCACCATAAAGATTCATATTGATTTCTGCTTTCTAGTAGCTTCCAACCTATATATTCTGTTGACACCACAGTTGGAAAATTAAGACTTCCTTAAAGCTTCTATTTATATAATCTTTCAGTAGCACAAGACCAATTTTCAACCTTTAAAAACCATCCTATAATAGAACTTGGTGTTTGCCTCACACTTAAAATTTGAAACTACTCAAAAATAAAATTTCATGGATCAAAAAGTAAATAATTCAAGAGAAAGTACATGAAGGTGCAAAAGAGACGTATTGATTATGAAAAAAAGGGGTAACCAATCATGGACACAAAAAAGAAAAAATGCACAATGAAACTAAAGCTGCTTGAACTTAACCTGAAGATATTCAAATATGGTTGTAAAGGGAAGTTTTAACAGGTGACCTGCTGCCACAGCCTGCAAAGCAAAAGTAAGACGTGCCTCACTGTTTTTGAGTGAACAACTTGCATCATATACAATACGAAGAAAAGCTATTGAGAAAGTCATTATAATTCATACAGTTTGATGACCATTAATAGCTCTCTTCACTGCTTCAGAATATGGTTGTCGCACTGATACATTAAATGAAACTTGGTCATATAAACGAAACAATAATCAACAATGCAATTTAATTGATGGCTAAATTTACATATACTTGTTGCATCCAGGAATAATTTTTTTTTTTTTTAAATACAATAACAGGTAAGGTTTAGAAGCATAAAATAATGATAATATCACATCACATGAATGCACGCCATAATGTGGATCAGTTGATCAAACATTCATAATAATAAACATACAAATAAAATATTGATATATATTAAAACTTCCAAATGAAGATCTGCCACAAATAAGAATCACAAACCTTGAACATCAGACTCATTAGTGGACTCAAAACACTCTAGCAATGGATCATCGGGAAGAGATCGACAATATGGCTGGAAAGTTCCTCTGCATAAGCAATAATTTAAACACAATCCAGAATCTATTGAATACTAAATCTCAATTTATTTCTATTAATAGGCAACATCCAGAATTACTATGATAGAGAATAACTAGCTAACGTTATAACTAGAATACAATCTTAGAAAGAAAAAGAAAAAGTACCTTCTATATAAAAATATAACTGCGTATCCAGCGTTTATAAAATACCTGCAATGCAATAATCCAGTAGATACAACTCGTCTAGAATGAAAAAAAAAAAATGGAAAAAAGAATTCTCTATCTGAGAAGGTGTAAAGCCATTACTCAGTAGACGCAGCGCCTCTATGGCCAGAGCTGAAATTATCAATATATCGAACACAACGCTGTTCTAGGGGAACTGTTGTACCACCAGAACTCACGCATACAACCCTCCGACAACTTCCATTTCCTGCATTTTCCGGTCAAAAATACCAAAAAACATAAACGCATACAAATGCATAAGCATAACACAGTTGGATTAAGTAATTCTTACCAGGTGTTGCAGAATTAAAATCAATAAAATCCTTCAATTTCTTGCTGATACTAGCACTGTCTCTCAAAGGAGGAGCTGAATCGAAAAAGGATTTGATTTCTGCATCCACCTTATCTAAAGGGCTTTCAGCTACAGATCCATTTTTTGAATCCATATAAGATCCAAAATAGAAAGAATATTGGGGGAAAAAAAAAAGGAGAAAATAAAACCCTAACTGAGTCTGAAATCAAGCGAAATAACTAGTATTTAGAGAGCTTGACCAAACGATGGGGATAGCAGAGACTAGAGAAAGATAGGAGTAGTTAACGTTAAGCGAACAAAATAAGATTTAACTTTTATGTGATAAATATGAACTTAATTTTGGGTGCAGTCAGATAGCCGTATCCATTCCCGCCAGTAGCAACTGCTATTAAAACTAAACTTCAAGAGAAACCAGTAGAAATACAGAATACATCGGTTATACCATAAGTTGGTACAATGCACCAATAAAAACAAGACACGTAAATATAAAAGTATATAGTAGTATTAATGTAATAAAAGCTCAATTTGGGTGCGTCGTAGCAAGAAATTTTTAGGTAGATCTGACCTACCATGTCATTCATGCACCAATCTAATAGGATAATGATACATCAGTAGGTAGTTAATTAAGATAATGGAAGATTAGGAGAAAGAAAATTAAAAAAGGAAATAAAACTATTAATATATAATATATTATTAAGAGAGGGAAAATTCACTTCCTGGATATATCATTATCCTATTAGATTGATGCATGGATGATATGGTAGACCAAATCTATCTAAAAAATTTTCGTGATAAACGTTAATACTTATGTTAAAAAAAATAATAATAATAAAAACTCAATTTCTCCAAAAGAAAAAACCAACGCGCACCTTCTATCTTGCAAACCAAAACAAAACGTTTGGCACTATAATTAACTAGTCGGAAACTGCACTTTGCAGCAGATAATTATCGTAATTATTGTTATAGTCATAAATTTGTCAAATAAATAAATCTTAATTCAATATCTAAATGGTAATATGAAAATCACAATCTTATTCATAAACCACTACTATTTCAATTTATTTATAATTTATTAAAGAAAACAACATGCAACAGAAAGTAAATAACAATCTTTTTTTTTTTGAAAAAAAAAATTATTATTCCTTATAATAGTATTGATAGTTAAAATAAAAAAATAAAAACAATAATTTAAAAAAATAAAATTCTTAATATTTTATGTAATCAGCAAGAAAAGGGAAAAAATAATGGATTTAATAATATCCTGGGGTGAAAAAGATTAGATCAAAGGAAAAGAAAGATTAAGAAAATAATATTAAAAATATAATTTATAACAATTACATTACGAATAAAATATCCCTTATTTGTTACAAATAAAATAGTTATTATTAAAGTTTTTGGTGTTAGAATCCTACTCAAATTCTGTTTGTTGAATAAATAACAGGGAGTTTATTATCTCGCATGAATTAAGATTTCAATTTTTCATTGATTAGCCGAAATAATGGACTTATTATTTGCAGAATGTTCAATTTTCTCCATTTTCTATTGATAAATTGAGTGGGAAGTTTATAGAGAAGAGGAAAAACAGGGAGAAAAGATAAGTTCAGTAGAGAATAATCTACTACAATCAGTTACACACTAACTTGCTGTACTCTATATTGTAAGAGCATCTCCAATGCTCAATGTGGATTGCGACTTATGTGGCATAATAAATAGAAGCTGTGAAAGATGATTTGGCTAAATTATTTATTATAGACAATGTGGATTCAATATAGCTCTCTAATCCTAATGTGTGTTTTTTTTTTAATTACTATAATTTATTAAAATTTAAAATATAATTAAAATTAAAAACAACAAAAACTAAAATTACAACAAAAGTTCCTCCGATTTGCTGAAAAACCCAAATCATGATTCGAGCTTTACTTTGAAGAAACCTGAAAATCAAGTTAATAGGTTGGGTCATAATCCTCTGGAGCATTTGGAGATAGTGGTTGCTACGCTGCTGGTGAAGCCAAACAAAGGAATTGATGGTGGGTGCTCTGCAAAACGAAGGAATTGACGAAGAGGAGACTGTTGTTTTTCTGGAAAACAAAAGAGGAGGATTTACACAAAAGGATTGGACGGCAAAAAGGAGAAGAGAACTGGGATTCGAGAGACTAGTTATTGACGATCGAAAACAGAGTTCCATTTGGGGATTTCACCATCGGTGATTGAGAAGAGAAATGAGTTCTTGGGCTTCTTGGACTGAAAACGATTTTGAATTTAGTTTGAAACGAAGAAAAGAAGATAAAAACGAAAATGAGAGTTTAGTTTGAATCGAAAAGGAAGAACAGTAACAGGAAATTAGGACCAACATAACCAGATT
>CATIWJ010058424.1:0-21535 GCA_949640765.1 Croton laevigatus | reverse complement strand
TCTTCTTCTTCTTCTGTAAGTATGGATTACTACTCAACCTCAAGATTCTCTCATGAAGAGGTTTCCGACGTCGAAAATGGAAATTATACTACTAATAATGATCCTCTTCTGAGTAGTAATAATAATAAAGAGGTGGTTTTGATTAATGGAAATGGAAATGGACGATCAAGATCACAGAACATGAATGGTGTTGCTGGTTCGATTCTCCGAAAGAAATCGGAACCGGTTTTGGTTTCGAGTGTTCGGTTTCAAATGCTTAGGAATTTTATGGCTAATCTTCAAGAGGTTATTTTTGGTACAAAGCTTGCTGTTCTTTTTCCTGCTATTCCTCTTGCTATTGCTGCTGATTTTTATAAATTTGGTCGTGTAAGTTCATATTTATTTTCATTCCTATATATATATATATATGTATGTATGTATTTATGCTAATTAATTATGTGTTTTAATTTTAAAAAACGTAGCCATGGTTATTTGCTTTGAGCTTGCTTGGACTCACACCACTTGCAGAACGTGTCAGCTTCCTCACTGAGTAAGCTTCAAATATTATTATTATTTTTTAACGTTTTGGATTTTTCTACGTTTTGATCGTTAGATGGTGTTTTGTAATGATAAACTGCACATATATCTATATAAATATCATACGGTAGATGGTGTTTTGTAATGATAAACTACACATATCTCTATATAAACATCGTCTAATGGTCGAAACACGCGTTGTTATATAATAATGTTTTATACTAATTTTATTATGTTTTTATATAATTTTCAGACAAATTGCTTATTACACTGGTCCAACAGGTAAATAATCAATTAATTAGCTAATTAAGTTTTGAAACTCATAGTAATATTATTGATTGATTGATTAATGAATTGTAAATGCAATTGCAGTTGGAGGACTTCTAAATGCAACATGTGGGAATGCAACAGAAATGATAATAGCATTATTTGCTCTTTACCAAAACAAAATACATGTTTTGAAGTATTCCCTTTTGGGTTCCATTTTGTCTAATCTTCTTCTTGTTCTTGGCTCCTCTCTTCTTTTTGGAGGTTTGGCTAATCTTAGAAAAGAGCAAAGATATGATAGGGTAAGTCAACGAACTTTGACATTATATCAGAGTCATATAAATATGTATAGTGTATGTAGACAGTCGGTTGACAATATGTTTTTTGTGGGCAGAAAATGGCTGATGTGAACTCACTTCTACTATTATTGGGGTTATTATGCCATATGTTGCCATTAATGTTTAGATATGCCATAGGAGAAGGAAGTTTGACTACTGCAAATACTTTAGAGCTTTCAAGAGCAAGTAGCATTTTTATGCTTATAGCTTATGTTGCTTATATCATCTTCCAGCTCAAAACTCACAGGCAATTATTTGAATCTAAAGAGGTAATTTATTTATTATTAGTGTGTTTTTTCCAAAAAAATTGTTATGTTTGAATAATAATGCAATGCATATGGGTATCATATATAGGAAGGACAAGGTGAAGAAGAAGAAGAAAAGGCAGTAATTGGATTTTGGAGTGCATTTTCTTGGTTGGTTGGCATGACTTTGGTTATAGCATTATTATCTGAGTATGTTGTGGGTACAATTGAGGTAAATTAACACAACTTTCACTTAATTTTCGACATTCTGATTATTTTATATCGCGTTCTATATATCATAGCTTTTAAGATAGCTTTTAAAAATTTAAATACCCTTCATAAAAAGCTAACTACTTATTTTTTTATCTAATAGTTATTCAAACAATTAAACGCTATTTAAAATATTAGGTTTAGTTTAGTGTGATAATGAATCAACTAAATTTTGATTAATGGTTGTGAATAATCAGGCTGCATCAGAATCATGGGGAATTTCTGTGAGCTTCATTAGCATAATTTTGTTACCAATAGTGGGAAATGCAGCAGAACATGCTGGATCAATCATTTTTGCCTTCAAGAACAAACTGGTAATACCCTATTATTTTCCCATATTACCCTTATGTTAATATGTTATGCATTATTACTTAATAATTTTGTTGAACCATCTTGTGAATAATCTTTCTTGATTTTTCAGGATATTTCTTTAGGTGTTGCACTTGGATCTGCTACACAAATTTCAATGTTTGTGGTAAGAAACAATAAATATTCTTTAACTTTAACGTTTTCATGATTTAACCATTTATTTATTTATTTATTTTTTACGAATCAGAGCAACAAAGACTTAACCATCCAATAATTGTATATTTATTTTCATGAGATATATTTTAAAAAAAGGTTACATTAATATTTATATTACCTTTCAGGTCCCATTATGTGTAGTAGTAGGGTGGATAATGCATGTAGACATGGACCTTGATTTCAGTCTTCTTGAAACTGGTAGTCTTGCTTTCACTATAATTATCACAGCCTTCACTTTACAGGTAATTTTTTTAATTACTATTTTACCCCTAGTGATTATGTTTTTAAATTAATTAAAATTGTTTTAATTTCTCAGGATGGAACTTCACACTACATGAAAGGAGTGGTTCTTTTCCTTTGCTATATTGTGATAGCTGCATGTTTTTGGGTTCATAAAGTTCCCCAGAGTAAGTAATTTCTATCCAAATCATCATATTACATATTTTAATAATAGACTATATGTTCGACAACAATTTCGAAAGTAATTTTGGATTAAAAATTAATTTTGTACTTTCGGTAAAATATTTTTTGAATTAGCATTTTAAATTATAGCTGATAAAGTAGTGTTTTATCAAAAATTAACATTTTCACTTTTATTCAAACAACTAGTTTTGCCAAACACACCCTTAATGTCTAAATATTTTCTAAACAAATTTTTAAAATCTTGGATATAATTATTTAATGTTTATAAAGTATGGAATTGTTTTTCTCACTAGTTCTAAAATTAATATGAATTTTATTAATTTGTTTATGTTTGGTTAATTGATATATAGGTCAAATTACTGTTGGAAAACCATTTAATGGGGTATTTGGTGCTGCTTAGCTGGGACAAAACAGTCAATTAATGAAGAAAGAAGCATTGGAAACATTAAAGACTGGCATTTTGGTAAATTACATGTCATATCTTGAGGAATTTTAGGCATTAAATTGGTAGAGCTATTTATTTATAAAGGGGGGAAAAATTACAAAGGATTTGTAGTTTTTGGAATTAATGAGAGAATTGAAATTCCACTTAAGAAGAAAATGTTTTGTATATATACCTCTCTTATCTTTATTTTATTTTATATGTCCTCACAATAAGGGTTCTTTTTTAGTTCCTCATTTTAATTTTAAACCAGTGGCATTTTTTTTTCATTTATTTTGTTATTTTTAGTATATTATAATTAGTTTTAAGTGATATATTATTGTAATGTAATGAAAATAATAATCAAAGAATGAATGATTCAAGTTTAGAGAAATATTGTTTTTTTTTTTATTTATGAGTTATTTATCGTTCATAAAATTAATTAATCTTTGTGCACTTTAAATCAATTATAAAGTGATGAAAAACGAATGAATGCTCTAACGAGAGGTGAGCAACAGTGAAATTCATACTACGCCGTATTAATCTAACTTGAACATCCCACTTTTTCTACAAATTTTTTTACAATCCTGCACAATAATACCAAATTCAAGAATGTCTAAGAACTGAGAATTCAGATTGGTCACAATTTTTTTAACAAATTGTAGAATTTTATAAATTAATGTATTTGGTACGTCAAAATAAAAATTGAATTATTACTGATTTTTCTTATTATATATAGAATTAAACAATGAATCTATGGATTTAAATTTTTCTCTCCTAACAAATATATTCGTTTTGTGTAGATTATATATTGAAAAATGATGCATGCATTTCCTTCATTTTAGGAATAGAGGGACGAAAGGGCACATGAGAATTTCTAATTCCCATATAAAATCCATCATTATCATTTGATTTGAATAAATAAATAAATAGACTCCCAATCATAACCCTTCCCTTCCAAGAAATAGGCAAATATGATGGTTATAAGTAGAGGGAGTTAATAGGTCCGACATGTTAGATATAAAAAACAATATCAAAAGCTTAATTGCCACCGTTATCACCGGCAGAATAAAGGCCAGAGGTCACAATCTGCCGGCGACCAACCCCATCCTCCTCCTCAGCTAATCTTTGACACCGCCACAACTATATAATTTGCTACGTTGCCTTTTGATTCTCTTTCATTTTTTAAATCATCAATGTATATAAAGATTTCTGCTTTTGGCATCAAAGGCAATCCTTTTACATAATACGGAAATGATTTTTGGGGAGGGTTGCACCAGCTGCTCCTCTCTCTCTCTCTCTCTCTCTCTTTAAATCAAGTGTTAAATAGTATTTATGCAGTGACGAAATCAATTTTGATATTTTACAGAATTTGACTTTGTATTTTGAATTTTACAAAAACAGTTTACTGTTTTTATAAAATTCAAAATATAGAGTTAAATTCTATAAATTACCAAATTAAAATTTAACGTGGGACTGCGTAAATGTAATTCAACACTTTTTTTTTTGACATTGGTATATACACACATACACTGTTCACGCACCCAAAGAAGAGATGCTTCTTCTTATTTATTGACTCCAATGAGCGCCAAACCTGTATTTTTTGAGTCTATTCTCCAAAGCTCTACTACTTAGCCACCTCCATCACCAGTAATTCAACACTTAATTTGGAAAGAAAAAATAAATTAAAAATTAAAAAAAAAAAAAAGGAAAAGAAGCACTAAGTGCTACCCTCACCTATATCCTAAATAAAAGAAATAATCTTTTGCTTTATATAACCATTTCAACGTCCAATTATTGACACGTAGATATATAATATAATAGGACAACTTGCCTGCTTCCTAATTTTAGGGTTAAGTGAAGCACTTGTCTAAATGCACTACTAAAAATTTATGCCAAATTGAATTATCACCCTCATTTTTTTTTAAAATAATTTTCTTCTCATTCTACTTTAAAAATAACAATTCACATCCACTTAATATAAAAAGTAAACTCTACATATATTAAAAACAAATTACATCAATTACAAGATAAAAAATATAATTATACTAATTCAATAAAAAAAAATTACCAAAAGTCTCAATTGATTTAGAAACGAGATTTTACTCTAAAATCTCATTATTTAAAAAACGGAGACAGTAATTATATTAGAATATTCTAACTAGACGTGATTTAATTGGTTTTATAATCAATGATAAATATGTATTCTTATATAAAAAGAAAAGACAAAAAGATTAACCATATAAATAAAATTTATAATGAATTTATAACACAAGAAAAAAATGCAAATGATAAGATACAAGTGACATGTTTAATAGATCTATTAAACTATTATACAAATATTGGTCAATCCTCCAAAATTTGGATTCACTCAAAGTAAAAGTTCCTTGACATTCTGTCTATATATAGCTAAGTGCTAGTTCATTACTCCATCATAAGAGTAACAATGGCAACTACAGAAGAATCTATTCAAAATGTAGCTGCCATTTTTGGGGTTACCGGGCTTGTGGGAAGAGAGCTAGTGAGAATATTACTCTCAAAACCAAAATGGAAAGTTTATGGTATAGCCAGAAGGAGTGAGATCATCAATCCTATCAAAAACCCAAATTACCAGTTCATTTCATGTGATTTGCTAAATCCCAAACAAACCCAAAAAAACCTATCTTCATTACAAGATGTGACTCATACATTTTGGGTCACCTGGGCAGGCCAATTCCCTCTAGATACCAAACAATGCTGTGATCAAAACAAGCTCATGATGTCCAATGCTTTAAACTCCATCCTCTCCACAACAAAATCCCTAAAACACGTTTCGCTCCAAACTGGTACAAAGCATTACATTTCACTACAAGAACAAGATTGCTTTGATGATGTTAAAGATGAAAACTTTTTTTATAATGAGGATTACCCAAGAGCAAGAAAAGGCTGTAACTTCTACTATGTTCTAGAAGACTTGCTTAAGGAGAAACTAGTTTGTTATAATAAGGTAAGTTGGTCCATAATTAGGCCAGGATTGATAATGGGTAATTCTAATAGAACTTTATATAATGTAATGGGTTGTTTAGGAGTTTATGGTTCTATATGTAAAAAATTAAATCTTCCATTTGTTTTTGGAGGGACAAAAGAATGTTGGGAAGAAGTATGTATTGATGGGTCAGATGCTATTTTAGTAGCTGAACAGCATATTTGGGCTGCCACTAATGACGAAATTTGTAGTATAGATGGTCAAGCTTTTAATTCCATTAATGGTACGAGTTTTACTTGGAAGGAAATTTGGCCAATTCTTGGAAAGAAGTTTGGTTTAGAAGTGCCTGAAGAAATGTTTTTGGGAGATTTCTGGTTTGCAAAAGAAATGAAGGGGAAGAAGAATTTGTGGGAAGAGATTGTAGTAAAGGAAGGATTGGTGAAGACAGAAATGGAAGATTTAGCTAATTGGGAGTTTTTGGATTTATTGTTTCGTTGTCCAATCAAATTGCTTGGAAGTAGAGAAAAAGCTGATGGGTTGGGGTTTACAATGAGATGTAAAACATTGGATTCAATCTTGTTTTGGATTGATTCAATGAGAGGTGACAAGTTAATACCTTGACTTGATCATCAAAATGAGTTGTCTTAGTAGAGCATATAGTATGATTGTAGCACCAATTTCCTGTTGTTATTTTACCATTTAAAATATTAAGCATTATTAAAAATGTAGTTACTGAATATAGTATTATTACAGCCATTATCTTGAATTCCCATCTGATTCGGCCGATAAAAAGATAATGTTATTGTGTTTGAGGGTCTGAGTTGTTATGTTTTCTCTTTGCTTACACAGGTTATAAAATTTATTTATGATGACATATCTGAATCTGATACAAATAGATATGGAGGGAGTTATTTATTTATCGAAGTTCTATAGCTAAGCTCCAACCACAAGTTCTGATTGACTGGTCTTTGCCTTGAAATGAGAGACGTTGATTTCAACTTTGGTCGATTTTTTTTTATCATGTTCAAAACCAAAGCCTACTCAACAAAGCAAAGCAAGCATAGGAGCTGCGCTGACTTCTCCGTGTTTTGGGTGCATTAAGTGAACTAACTTTATCATGTCTCCCTTTCTAGATAGCATCATTTCCTGCATGCCACCTAACTTCTCCCTAGCTGCACTAGCGTATATATATATATACATATGCTATCATTTCCTGCCTGCCACCTAACTTCTTCCTAGCTGCACTAGTGTATGTATATATATATATATATATATTATGAATGAAAGGGAACAAAAATATGTTCCTCCACACTTTCTTTCTTCAAGTTGTTTGGTTTATAATTTTGATTAACCAAATGCTAAAAAAATGTAGCAGGTTGTGTAAATACACTACATTTGTGCTCTAAATATTTATCCTATTTTCAGATATCTTTAAAATGTGCTTAAACTATTGAAAAAAAACTATTTACTAATTTCACATTCTCACTTATTATCTGCTATAATAATTCAAATAACTGGTAGCTAATAAAACTATTCACGCCTAGTGAATAAATAATTTTTGTGAGAGGGCCATATAAGAATTCAGAGACAATAACACCAGATTTCCGCCTTCAAATTCAACTTTCTGATTGGTAGAAGCACCATCTTTTTATTGCGGATTTTGTATTGACCCAAACAGGAAGAGAATGCACGGACTAATGCCAATGAATACTGTGTTGTGGCAACTGCGCTACAAAATAAAAGATTGCTTGGAGATGAACAAGGACATCTACGATATCGTCTCTGTAAAAGTTGTTCGGAACATAAAAGGTTCTAGCCTAATGCCAAAGATATATGGAAACTAATTTTGTTCTTCCCCTATATACACATCAAAATTTCCTACTATTTTAACTCAAACATTATTAACCCTCAACTGCATACAAAGCAGACACTACTATTTTGCACTCACAGAAACTTGTGAAGCCCTCTATATAGGTTGGATTTCCCAGTAAACGAATTACATGGAAAGCCACGGTGGAATACCTGCATTAGAAAATCAATAATTTGTTCAACGGCAATTAGTATTATCAAGATGAAATTCAACTCAACAAAAATTCATTAGCAAATAAAAAAAAAAAAATTGATGCCAGCGAATGAAAAATAACTGATGTTAAAAAAAAAAACAATAGTACCTTGTCCATTAGGGTCAAATTGTCTGATATGCTTGGCTGTCTGTTTGAATAAACTCATTCCTTATCTTCTCTGGAAGTTAAGGAGCTTAACGGATAATGCAAAGATACAAAAGAAGAAGAAACAGAAGCCAACAAGCACTGCGACTGAAATTCCGACCATGTTATATTCAAAGTCATAAGTAATTTTCAAATACTCTTTAATAGAGCCTTCAAATCCTGGTCCGACAATTATGTCCTCAACATCACCAAGCTGAGAAGTGATTGCTCCCTTTAGAGTCCAAGCAATGGGACATATGTAATAGAACCACATCCACCATCCTGGGATGCTCTAAAATAAGAAAGGAAATGAAAATCATTAACAGAATAGAACAGAGATGTCATAAAATGCATATCCCTTGTATGGTTGTTTAGTATTTGTAGTATTGTCAATCATATAAAGTGGCTTAGTGTTAATTAGAATTTAGCATTTTCTATTCATTATATCCTAGATGGAGAATTTAGTATTCTACTTACTGGCTTTGGAATGAGAAAGCCTGAGAGGAGATTCCATAAAGAATAAAAGGCAGAGGAGATAACAGCCGCCAAGTGTTGAGAAGGCGTAAGCCCGACCGCCATCATGCCATAAAATGTAAAGTAGGTGAAAGTAAGGAACATGAACACCAAATAGAGGAAAAATTTCGCTGCAACATAAGAACATTGATGTAAGTTGTTTTCGTTGTTCATAATAATAATGGTTTTATATCTTGAAAATATAAGACGAACAGCACTTCAATAAAGATTCAGAAAGTGGAATCCTACCGGCTGTCTTTTCAAATCCAATCATGAAATATGTGATGACCCCGTAGAAAATTGTTTGCAAGAAAATGTATGGAATCTCCACAAGGCCCTGTTGAAAAGAATACCAATTGTTCGTCACCAACATTTCCTGCAAGAACTATTAATTTCAGCAGAATTACTTTGGCTGGAAGGAACTAACCTGTGCGAGTGCATAGGCTAATGGATTATACATTCCAGCAGCTCTTTCTCTGTAGAACACTGTCCTCTCAATTGCAACTATTGGCTGCACCGAGGAAGCATTATTGACTCCAAGAAACATGCATGCAGAGTAAAGTGCTCCCATAACCATGAACAAGTCTTGAGGTGAATCCCTATCAGCATTTGTTAAAATCAAGTAGTTAATTTCTTTCATATACTATTCCGCTGTGAGATTCATGTTCAAATGAAATGATGCAGGTAAATAAACGCTACTAAATGTTATTGAATGATAAAAGCAGAACAAATCAGGATTACTTCAATTTTCTAAAGTTATTCTAAAGCAAAATCATATCGTTAGAAATTTACCTTTTCGAACCAATCTTCCAAAATACTGAGCCTAAAATCAACGCAGCTAGTAAAGTGAAAAAGAGCCTCACAGCATTGTACCGTGGACTTCTCCAATATACAAGATTTTGTTTCCTAAGGCAAACCCGAATTTGTGTCAGTTTGTCTTGAGCATAGGTGGATTCAAATCTTAACGGTTCTGAGCCTGCAGGCGGAATGCTGAACTGCTTAATCAACTCTTCCACTTCCCTGAAACAAGGTCAAAAAAAGATTCATTCATGTGAATAAATAAGACTAACCTCATGAGATCTTGTTTGGAATTTTACAATCTATCTCTTGGATTACCTGTATTGCGCAGACCTTTTATATAGATCAGCAAAATTTTCCCCAATCCTATCTTCAACAGCTGGTGTAGTGACCTCAAGCATCCATGTTGCAGGGTTGTAACCATCAGGGATCGGAGTGATTCCATTAAATCCCTATGCAAGGACAAGGAATGTGAATACTGCGCTGTTCCTTTGAATGAGTGTTAATGAATAGATAAATCAACATTTTCTCATAAGTTAGCTTGAATAGGGACCATAATTAAGATGCCAACTTGCAGCTACTTTTTTTCTGTTTTAATTAAAAAGACTATTAGGAACGATTGTAAAATGATGATTACTTGCTTTAGGACTCAAATGAAAACATGGTTGTTATTGAAGGCTAAAAAGCTCAGTTTGAAGAACTAATCCTAGGCACCATCCTGAAGTCATCTTGGATATAACTTTTGAAGCTAAAAGTAGTCATCTTGGATTATACAAATTTTACCTGAAAATAGTCTATCATAGTCTTTGAATGCAATCCAAGTTTCCCTCCGTATATAACCTGCCCCCCACGTTTCATGAGAAGTAACTGTACATCAAATGCAAAGATTATACACTGGATAAAGAACTGATACAATGCATGTGGAGTTTTCAGATCACCGTAAATTGTGAAAAATTGTAATCTAACCTCATCAAATGCTTCAAAAATATCGATACTTGGTTGATGAATTGTGCACACCACCGTTCTTCCTGTATCAACAGTATTACGAACAGTACGCATCACAATGGCTGCTGCTCGTGCATCAAGTCCAGATGTTGGCTCGTCCATAAAAATAATGGAAGGATTTGCAACGAGCTCAACAGCAATTGTCAATCTCTTTCTCTGTTCTGTTGACAAGCCAGTAGCCCCTGGCAAACCAACCAAAGCTTGCCTTAGAGTATCAAGCTCTACCAATCTCATTACTTCTTCAACAAAATCCTGTTGCATGCAGTAGTTAGAGAGTCTCAATATAAGGGTAAAAAGTAATAACAAATAAATCAGCATGCAAGTCTGCCAGGCTCTATGCAGATTGAAAATATTATAACACAGCTTACATGTCTTTGTTTTCTGTTGACTTCTTTTGGAAGCCGGAGACTGGAAGAAAACCAGAGAGACTCCTCCACTGTCACCTGAGGAGAATGTATATCATTTTGCTCAACATAACCCGAAATTCTAGCAAATGTGCGTTGTACTTTGGGGTAACCCGATATCTTGATATCCCCTTCTATATATCCCCCAGTTTTTCTTCCAGCAAGTACATCCATCAGAGTAGTCTTTCCTGCTCCACTAGACCCAACTAATGCAGTCAGAACTCCTGGTGAGAATACTCCACTCACATTTGACAAAAGCTGCAACTTCTTCTCAGGTACACCTTGTATAGTCATCTCCTGAGAATATAAATAAAGATTGTTAATATTATGAGTCACGTATGTACAATAAGCACAGGGAATAAGAACTGCCACAAAATCACATCACCTTTGGCATGTCAACATAGTAATTTACATTGTGGAAAGTCATAGTTAATGGTTGAAATGGGAGAATCATTCCTTTGCTTCTACTTCCCTCCCTTGCAGACGTTTGATTCGATTCATGGGTCAGACCAACATTGGAAGTTGAATTTCCCTGTGCTTCATCAACTGGATCAGCCACAGTTTGGGCTTTCTGTAGGGCTGTGAGACACACAAGAGCAAAAGAAAAGAGTTAGCTGTAGGCTTTACTCTTTTGTCCTGCTTTTCTTGAAATAAATGCGAAATTTAGAAGCACTAAAGCTTCACGTTGACACATACGCTTTAGGTAGGTCAAGGCATACGTCACTCCAATGTTGAAAACAACTGCATAGAGCCACAGAACCCCGATTCCAATCCAATACCAATCGTCATTTGTGGGAAAAGTATGCCCATGAAGAATATTGTACCCAATTGTATCATTCGTAATAGCAGATTTCTGAAACATGTTTAAATTCCTTTGTCACACATATCTTACGCATATGTATACATACAGGAAAAAGCAATAGGTAAATCAAAAGTGTATTTCTTCTGGAGAACACACCTTCATCCACCTTTCAGCACCAAATTCGTTAACTGTAATTGCACGTTGTCCATAGGTTAAGGGTGACACCCAAAAAGCCCAAACCCACCAAGGCTTAATAGAAGCTGATACAGGAAACAACTGAATCACTAGTTAGAAAATGAACTTTGGATTATCCAGTGAAAACAGATAACATACCTTTAGGAATGATAAATCCACCCAATAAAAATACAGCCAATAAAGAAGCTGATGCAAATGTATTGGCAACAACCATATCTCGCGCAAATGAAGCCATCATGCGAAAGAGACCTAGTGCCATTTGATGCATTGTAAAAAGCAAAAACATAAAACGGAAGAACCTGTGCACAAACAGAAGCTAATTAATATTAGGAAACAAAGAGTGAGAAAATCAAAACTTGAGGAGCACCTGCCAGGAGAAGGGTCAAAACCAACAGTGTAGTACACAACACAAGACCATACAATAGCTTCAACAACAGAATATGGTATGCGCAGGATAAAACTTGAGAGAGACCATGCCCATCCAGGATGAAAGAGATTGTCCCGTTGCTTGAAGAAAACAGGGAGTCGAAATATCAATAAGGATAGTTCAGAAAAGCCATTGAACATCATGTGCACCAGCCCAAAAAAGAGGCAAGAAAGGTAGAGATTCCCATTTGACTCGTCCGTGGGATGCAATCTTGTCCTTGGGAAAATTGAGCAAGTGATGCACCCAACGAAAAATACCTGAAGAATTAATAAAACAATGAAAAGAACTTCAGAATAAATATTATTCGCAAAACACATATCTATCTCTAATATGCAATGGCAAAAGACTGATGTAACTTCTAGTACGAAAAAGTTCCCAAATGAGAAAGCTGAAGTGACCAATAACAATTGATTTCAAAAGGAATATATAGGAAAAATATATTCAGAGTCTTAGAGATATCTTTGAGAAAGTAGTTGCGCCGCATTTAACAAATTGAGAGAATAAAGAATAAGAGGAGATAGTGGAAGAGATACAGACATATCATTTCCCAATTACAATCTAAATAAACGAGAAAACACCATAAGAATCGTACATGGAAACATGAACACTACCTGACATGTCCTAAAACAATAAAGAAAACGGTGCCTGTTAATAAGTAGAATTTCTCTTGCAAAGCATGCTTTGACAAGTTCCCATCTTGACACAGCATATCTTGTTTTAGCCAAAGCAGCAGGATGACTCTTCGCTTTGTCAAATGGAACGGATAGCAAGGAGTCCACTGATTTTCCAAACCTGGAAATTTTAAATGCTCTTGCAATTTCTGAAACGGGCATGTACACATACGGTTTTGAAGGATCAGCCCAGTACTGTGCTTGATCCTTCTTTGAAGTGACCTGGCAATAAATCATGTGAGGCAAGGACCAAAGTGAATAAATAAATCTGGGAAAATAATATAGCAAGAACCATTTCAAAAAAAACACCTCTTGAAGAAAATCTGCAATGCCTTTGCGTGGTGGTAACCGAAATCCAAGGGACTCAAAGAAATCTAAAACTTCTGCTCTTGGGCCTTGATACACCATGTAGCCTTCTGATAGTAGTATTAAATCATCAAACAGATCAAATGTCTCAGGTGGAGGCTGCAGAAGAGCCATTAATACAGTTCCATCCATTTGATGAACAAAGTTCCCCGTGCATTTCACTATTTGGTATGTTGTAGAACTATCAAGTCCAGTGGATATTTCATCCATAAACAGAGTTTTTCTTGGACCGACAACCATTTCTCCTGCATGATCAGATACCAATAACTGGAATTTAATAGATGAATTATCAATCAAAATTTTAGCCGTTTTATAATCAAGCACAGTATTGAATGGATGCACAAGTTTATGGTTCATATGCCACAAGTTCAGTGACAAAATCTAACAGCAACAAGGCAGTAAATTATGTGAATATGCCAAAGTTCGAAGTAATAAAACATGCAAATAGAGGGTGAGAGAAAGAGAGAGAGATACCAGAGGTTACCCTTTTCCTTTGACCGCCTGAGACACCTCTCATCATGTCATTACCTACTACTGTCTCTGAGCATATATCAAGACCAAGCACTTTTAAGACATAATCAGTTGAAACACTGTGTTTTCTGCCAGCAACAGAAGATGCCTGCCCAGAGAAATTTATTAGATCCGGATAGAAATTATATGCATGAAAAAACTTTCGACACAAAATGTTAATAAGACAAGTAACCTTCATAAAAGCATCAATCTCTGGACTTGGGCGTATGTTATTTTCCTTCTCTAAATGGATAAGATCTCTCATATAGGCTGGAATTATAAGTTGCAAGGTATTAAGAAGAAAACAAGTTATTAAACTGCATCCCCACAATAATTCATGCAAACTGAGCAGTAAGTATTTCACTGTCTTAGTCTTTTCCATAGATTAACATTAATTATTTTGGCTTATATGAAAGTGGTAACTTTATCTTTAGATGAAAAATTCAATGAGGAGAAGCTGCATGCGAGTCATATTGAGAACAATAAGTCATTATGAATGACTGACCAAAAGAAAGATCAGCACAGTGCTAATTAGGTCAAAAAAAACGTGATAACCTTACAGAATTTGGTTATCATGTATAACATGCAAACATGTTCCCTGACTTTCAAAATAGAAATGCAATGCTAGAACTAATGTATATGACATCAATTTTTAAGAGCATCTCTAATTTCTATGATTGATGTCATCTTCTCTTTCAGTTCACTATAAAATGTCATTTCAAGCTCCGGTCGGGAGCATATATGTCCAAATGAAGTAAAAGCACAAGGAATAGCTACAGCTGACACCATGATGCCAAAATTGAGGATATAATGACGCAGTTAAAAGATGGATTAAAACTAAAATTGGCTTTGAAACATAATTGGCCAATTATGAAAGTAGCCTTTAGAACTCCAGTATTGATAACTCCCTTATGAACAAAAATGAGATACTAAAAGCCCAAACCTTCAGTAACAATTCCACTTTTACAGTAACTTCTAACTGTGACTCTAGGATGGTCCTTCTGTCCTCCTAGCTAACACATTAATGACTAAAAAGTATTCTATAACCTAAACATATTGTGGGAATTCAAAGAGAGAAGACACAAGCACAGCCTTACTCCTTTGATCGTTATGCCTATACTACTAATTGACAAGAATTAGAATAAGAATCAAACGTTATCAATGAACCAACCCGAATATCTAACAGGAAAAATTATTCAATCAAAGCAAAAGTTGTCTTTGAATCAACGGATATAATAAATTTTTCAAAGCAGAAGCATCAAACCTGCAAAGCCTTCACTTGCACCTTGGCAACTAGCAGCAAAATCTAAAGTTTCCCGTACAGTAAGCTCTGCAATGTGATTATCTATTTGGCTGATATATGCAGAAGTCCTCCTCACGTAAAACTCATCAAGATTGTATCCGTTGTATGTAATATTTCCAGTTTTCTAAAAAATATTAAATTATGTATTAGGTTTCAACTGATTGTAATATTTAAGCATAATAAGGCTAGACGGATAGAGATTTCTCCTTCTTTGAAAACCTAAATGAATGAAAACTTTTCCCCCACCCACCACCTCTTTCTGTTTTGCTTTTTTTTGTTTTAATGCCAATTCCTTATTTTACTTTTTATCTTCATTCCCTTTTATCCTCCACAATCTTAGAAGCACAACTGCAGAGTCGATTTAAAACCAAATCATTTGAAATGAGAAACAAAATGAAACTATAGCTTTCCATGTTTGGTAAGCAAAAAGGGACTGAGAAAGCTGTAGTTGGATGTTGGCAACTCTAAAAAACAATGTCTTTAGAAGAAACTCATTGATAGTTACTAATCACTTAAATTGATGTTGGGGATACCTATCAGTCAAATTAATCTTGGGTATTCCCGTGACATACTCCTGGAAATAATTGGAAGACAGAGTACTGACCTTTATTTTCTTGTCAAGTTTTCCAGCAAGAGCAAGAAGCAATGTCGATTTCCCAGAACCTGGTGGTCCTAAAAGCAAAGTCATCCTACAAAATCCCAACGCACAAATAATAACTATATTTCATATTGCCTAGTTAAGTAGAAATTAATTATCCAACAGAAAATAGTGATGTATGCATGCTTTTGAACTAAAAAGAGTTTATTTGCAACCACCAAAAAAGAAAAATGGAAATCGTTCAAATTAATTTCAGATATAAGATCATTAACTAGTGCAATTTTCCACAATGAAGTCATCATACCTTACTTTATCCTTCTTGTGAAAGATGAGTTAATTAATTAGAAAGCCATTCATGTGATTGTTTAAACTACTTTTTTTGGTCCGTTTCAATTTAGCTCATTGTTAAGGAAAATGCAAATTACCAAAATTATCATCATAACTTTATTTTTTTAAAGGAAATGTGAAATAAAATTGTTACCTACCAACCTATACTTGAATGTACAGGTTGGTAGTATATCTTGTAGATCATTTTCGCATAACAGATTGAGTTCAAATCCATTATGAAATCAAATCTGAATCGTAGTTACCTTCCCGGTTTTATAACGCCACTGACATCGTTCAAAATGGTTAGAGGGAGCTTCTTAGGCCGAAAGAGTCGCAAAACAGTTAGCACATCCTGCAAATTATTAGAATTCAAATCAGTTGAAATTGCATCGCTATAAAAGCTCTGAAAATATCATATCCAAAAGAAAAAATCAAGTCACGAAAAGAAAAATGAAAATGACACTTAACCTCAACAACGTCACGAACAACATTAATCAAAGTCGGCAAAGCTCTTGAGCCAGTTTGTACATCAGCCACGAGATTTAGGTGCTCAAATCGTACTTCTATTTTTGGCACCTCCAATCCAACTCTATAAGGTCACAAAAAAAAAAAAAAAAGAAGAGATATTCAGCCAAAATTTAACTATATAGTATTTATTTATTTTAAATCGGCGATAAAAATTGGAAATGATGCATGGTACTATTAACATTGCTAATACACTAATAAAAAATTTCCGAAGTGAAGTTTTGAATCTGTTTTTTTTTTAAATAAGTCTAAAAAATTAATACCAAAACCAAAATAACAAATTTACACAAAAATCACATTCAATAGTAACCTAAGAATTTTAATATGATTGTGATTATGATCCTTCATTTCTACACATTTGCTTGTATCCGGAATCAAATTTTAACGTCTGATTAGTATAATTTTATTTTATTTTTAAAGGAAATATAAAATTAATTAGTAAACCTAGAAATGATCATTCCATTACTTATCGAGACGCTGTTTGATTCCTGAAAGGAGATTGTAATTATCCTGTGCGTTGGTCGCCAATGCTTTCTTAACCACAAGCTCTCGATTGGCACGATCGAGTTTCCTAACGTCGATAGTCTCCATCCGACTTTCTTTTCCGTCTTGAAGAGAGGAAGAGGACCGCCGCAACAACGCAAAATTGCCTCGCCTCTGCGACGGCAATCTTGAAAGAGCCTCCCATTGTAACTCCTCCTCGTCTTCTCTTACAGAATCTGCATTAGAAGGACGAGCAAAGGACTCTCGGGAAGGATCAATCTGAACCTCCAAGTATTCTGTTCCGTTCAGAGCTGCGGCCATAGCTGTTCTGCGAGTTCTCCGGAGATTAGAAGAAATCGTAATATTTCTGTTTGGCTAAATGATCACTTCTCCCAGTGATCTTATAGAAGCGCAACTGAGAATAGTTACTACTTCTAGATGTCCCCGCGAATTTTGAAGGAATCAAATACCCATGTTACCCATATATATTTTGAACCAACTACCAATTTTACCCCTTACTTTGATACTATATCAACTCAAGAAAGGCCGTACGTACGATTCTGGTTCGATTTGAAATGAGACCCAAAATAGTTATTTTTCTTAATCAAATTTAGTTCAATTAGTACGCATTTATAATTTTGGTTTGATTCATATTTTTGAGTTGTTGAAATCGATTTGTATTTTGGGCTCTAAAAATGGTAAAAACATAAATGATACGTTCTACAGAGTGTACCCTTGTCCAATTGGCAAATGCCATATGGTTTATTTGCATGCATTTTGGAATCCGAGAGTGTGACATCATTGCTTATGTGTATGGATTGTGCAATGAAGTTTTTGCCTTCTAATCTTCTGTCTAATAAGATTTTACACTTAATAAAATTTGCATCTAGTCATTTACTACAACCAATTTATTAATGCAACCAAGACTTAGATGGGATGAGTTGATATAAAAACGTTATAAAAGAATGTGTATCTTAATCTTGGATTGTATTTTTTGTTTCCATAAAAAATGCAATCTAATGGTTGGAATGGAATGCACAGCCTTCTTATTATGATATTTATATTATTTATTCCTTCTAGAACATTGGTTTGATTACAAAATTTATATGATCTTTTATATTTGGGAAAGCCTATGATAAGGATGCCTTTATATAATTTTTTCAATTTTTTCTGAATTTTTTTTTTTTAAAAATAAAATTATAAATTTTCTCTATTTAGTTCTGAGATCAATTTTAGAGGATTGTAAGATTTGACTCCGTTTAAAAAATATCATATAAAATAAGTAGAACTTTGAGACTGTTAAATTCAACAGTTCTAATTATTTTATGTGATATTTTTAAAATATAGTCAAATGTGCGAATTGTGACCCCTAAAAATTAATCTTGGGACTAAATATAAGCAATCTATTATTTTATTTTTAAAAAAAATTCAAAAAAATAAAAAAGAGGTCACAAGACTCATCCTTTATAATTTTTTTAAAAATCTAGTTCTAATTGTGAAAGTTATTTTGAACGGTGATTATTTCCAATTGAATTGTCCTCGTTATGTCGACATGGAATCGATGCTTCATAATAATAATAATAATATGAGAGGTGATTATTTCCAATTGAATTGTCCTTGTTATGTCGACATGGAATCGATGCTTCATAATAATAATAATAATAGTAGTAGTCTACGCAAGGCGGTGTCAAATACTAATCATAATTATAATTACTCTATTAATTTCAAACCAATAATTAAAATCTTAAAATAACAATCCCTATATATAAGCTAAGTAGCTAACAAATGAGAATTGAAAAAACTAATTTCAATTCCATTTTCTTATTAAATATGTATTATAGTGATTTTGGATTGGCAACATATTGAAAAGTACAAAAAATGCAATAATGCTTGAGGGTTTCTCTAATCTTTTTATGGATATTGGCTAAGATGTCTCTTTTGCTACTTTGGTATGGAGTTTTTTTGTGGGATATAGTTTTCCATTTCAACACAAAATGGTTTCCTTCCTTGCCATATTTACTATTCCCTCTCTTCAAATCATGTTAATAATCTTTCTTAATATTAATATGTTTTTGTTACCATTTAATCATCTTTCTTAATGTGCTCCTTTCTTTTGCACCAACCTTTGCCGCCTTTAACAACCCCTTTTCATTCTAAATCATTCATTGAATTAATTCCACCTACCACCGACGAAAATATGCATGATTTGTTAATGTGATGAAAGATAAACATATTTTCGCAATTTCGTAGCGACGGAATTCCGTCGCTATTTAGTTAACAAGTAGCAACTTGCCTTGTGAATCTGCGATGGGAATATTTTCCATTGGTGAGGTCGTTTCCGTGGCTATTTCATCATTTTTTCCGCAGCAAAAACCATGTTTAGTGTTATATCTGAATAGAGTTATTCAAATTCATAGGTTACATATAAATATAAAATATAATTTAATTTTATTCGTGCTAATATTATATAAACAAGAGGAATTGTGAAAAATAGCAACTTTTTTTTATTGAAATAGAAGGTGTGAATGATTACATGGCTAACCGAACTTTAATGTGGGTAATGTCTAGCAGACCCTCAAAAAATAAAAAGCCTGTTAGATATTGTCTATTGACACATCAGCTGAATTATTAGATAGACATTTATATTGGAGATGATTTTTTTAAAGTTATTTTCATTTTTCTGACATTACAGTAAATGGAAGCAATTTACCGTTATATTGGAGATGCTTTAAAGTTTCAAAAATTGAGATTTGTTAAAATCAACTATTTTTTTGTGCTCCATATTATCTATGTTGAAAATATTACACATTTAACAAAATTTTGCATTTGAGAATAAAATAGATTGATTTCGAAACAACGCAGTGACTTATTACTTTGCAGATTAACAGAGCATTTGCATCCTTTTACGTTTGAAAGACGTTCTAATATTTGAATTGGTTAATAGTTATCTCATGGATAACTCATGAAAAATTGTTGGATTGTTGTTCCTAACAAACTCCCATAAATCTTGCCAATTAAGAGTTGAGATATTACTGGCAGAGAAGGAAATGCTAAAGGATTCCCTAACAAACAAAATGCTTTATCCTCTAATATATACTAACTATAACAAAAAGATGACCATAATTTACTACCTGTTGCGTATAAAAGGGTCTAATTGAAGGGATTACTAGCTTTCTATATATATATATATATATATATAGACATATTCTGAAGATGATCTTATAACTTGGACTACCATTAGTCGTCTACCGTTTACCTTTACGAGGACAACCAACTGGTTTAGACTGGAATTTTTCAGGGCCGTCTCATAAATTTGAGAGACCTTGTGTAAAGTATTAAAATTAGGCGTTGAGCCTCATAAAAATTATGATATATATAATTAAAACAAATAAAAAATAGGATCCGGCTATGCCTCTCGATGAGATTTTCGAGAGGCATGCCAATTTTGCTTTTTTTTTTTGTCTGTCGATACGGCACGGTAAATTGTCTATACTGAGCCCCGAGATCAATTCCAGTGGGCTGCGGTTCACAGAAATTGACCCTGTATTAAAAATTTCATCTGACTATAAAATTCAACGGTCTGCATTATTTTACGTTTTATTTACAACACAGAGTCAACTTATCCAAACTGTAGACCACTAGAATTGATCTCGGGATCCAACACAAGCAAAAAAATAAATAAAAAAAAAGAAATTGAAAATTTTAAAAAAAAAAAAAAAAAGGAAATTCGAGAGGCTCTCGTTCGAGAGCTTTGGAATTTCCCTAAAAAATATATATATTTGAGAGTGGTCTAGTGGAAAATGCTTAATAAAATAAACTATTTAATCCATGTTCAATTCTTAGAGCATATATTTAGTAGGGCCTGGGATTTTTTGAACTTAGAATTCTTGCCTTTTCACGCGAATCCATCATCATCATCATATCCCCCACCTTTGAACTTCCGCTTGGACTTCTTCTCAGCATTTCCACAAATTACAATCCGCCATTCTTCTTTCTGTTCTGCGAGATCAGAAATCTCCTTCGGCTTACAAATGAATAAGGACCTGAAAAAGCATCTTTTAGAACATATGAAGAGAAAAAAATTTGGAGAGAAACAGGATGAGAAGATAAGAAAGAGACTATCTTTAATAATTTGCATGATGTGCATCAATCAAATGCTCGGATAAAGTTAGTTGTTAAAGAAATCCTACAAACTTTGGCATTGCATAAAAGCCAGTCATTTACCTGTTTGTCTGGACTTATTTTGGCTTTTAAGCTGACTAAACACCCACAAAAGTTGTCAAATAATGGCCTAGAAGTTTTCACAAAGACAATATAGGTGTCGTTTTCATATGATAATTTAAAAATGTATTATAGTGATTTTGGATTGGCAACATATTGAAAAGGTACAAAATGCAATAATGCTTGAGGGTTTCTCTAATCTTTTTATGG
>CATIWJ010058379.1:0-13424 GCA_949640765.1 Croton laevigatus | reverse complement strand
GTGAGATTGGCAAATGCAGGTGAAATAAATCCAGTAAGACCCTGCTTCGCTAAATTAACAGTAATAACTTTGTTCTGCGGATCGCAATTAACAAAGTCCCAGCCAGAACAAGCATCATCCCCTTGCCAATCATCAGAAAGTTTGATCGGAAAACCGAAACCTCTAGCAACTTCAAGCAACGCAGTTACCTGAGAATCACATGGCTCACCAGAAACAGTACAGTAATTGTTTTTCATATCATTAACATTAACACTAACAGAAAACTTAAAAACAGGAGAAGGACCCTGCAATTTGTTGTATGACAAAGAAATATTGAGTAATGCAGGAAGCAAAGACAAAGACGGTGGTACAACACCAGTAAACCAATTATCCCTCAACTGCAAATCAAATAATCTAACACATTTTGACAAATCCGGAATTGGACCGGTGAACTGATTCTTCTGTAGCCATACTTGAGACAATTGAGTCATTGTTGCTAACACATCAATAGTACCTGATAAGCCTATTTCCTGATTATTCAACCATAAGTTCTGGATCCCAGAACTTGCCATAGATTGAGGTAAAGGACCTGTTAAATTATTGTAACTCAACCTCAAATCCTGCAAACTAGAAAGAGGTGCAAAAATATCCGGAATGGAGCCATAAATGTTAGCTTGACTAGCTGTTATGGATGTAATAGAAACTGAATCGGCAAGATCGGCAGGGAGTTGCCATGGAGCAAGATAAACATTATTTCCAAGACTTAAAACTTGCAAAGAATTAAGGCCTTTGAACGATCCAGAAGGTATAGAAGTGAAATTATTGTAATCTAAATAAATATTTGCCAAATTAGAGAGATTAGCAAGCAATGGAAGATCACCATAAAGTTTGTTATTTTGAAGAGAGAGGGTCTTCAGCTGAGTTAAGGTAGACAGCTCTGACGGAAGAGTTCCGGTGAGACCTTGATTTGCAAGATAAATGGATTGCACATTGTTAGACGCATCACATTCTACACCTTTCCAGCTGGTACAGAGGCCGGAGGAAGACTTGGTCGACCAACCGGACGGCAACGGAGACAAGGAGGCAGCGAGTTTAAGCATGACAGCAGCATCGTCAGCAGAGGAGGTAGAAAGAAGGAATAGAAGGAAGAAGAGGCAGCGGTGGAGCATGGCGGTGGAGATTGCGGAGGAAGAGAGAGAGAGGGGGAGAGGAGAGGAGCTAGTCGAACGCCGGTAAGTTATTTCTACATCAGCCTTAAACGCAAATTTTCTTACGAGCATGAACTCCTTATGTATCGTAAGCAGTAGGTTTTTTGAAGGAATATATGAAAGAATATATGTTAAAAAAAAATTTTTAAAAAAAATCTATTAAAATAGAGAAGGTCGTGATATTCTGATTTTTGTTTTTATATTTTTTTAATTGTTTTTCATTTTATTTTTTAATTGTTATTATTATTATCAGTAAAATTACAACTTTGTAAGCATTTGTTACTTAATCTACATTTTTATTCCTGTACATTTTAAAATAGACTATTTTGTCTACGAATTTTGTTTCTGTCGGAAGTTGTTATTCTCTTAACTTTTAACTAATTTTTCGTTAGTTTGATACTAAATAATTCTCTCTCCGTTCACAAAAGTAGGAAAACTTTTCTAAAATGGTAAGTTTTGATTAGGTGGAAGTAAAAAAGAATTATATGTCCTGCCATGATAGATGGGTTGAATAAAATAGTCGGTGATTTTTTATATATTGAATTAAATAATGAGTAGTTTTTGAGTTAAAGAAGGAACAAAAAGTTAACAGTGATGTAATAGTTGTCTGATTGTTTCTAATTTTTCTTGTAAGAGTTTAATTTTAACACTTTTGTTATTAAATACCCGGATTTATAATAACTTGTGAGTTATATATAAAAATGTGAACTAGTTAAGAATGAGAATTTAAAAATAAAGCCACAATTTTTTCAGAAGATAAAAAACTGTGGATTATAAAAATAAAATGTGACCAAATAAAAGTATGGAGAAGTGAATAAATGGCCACAATTATAGCAAACAATGATAATTTATCTTATAAATATTAGAATTTTTATATAGCAATTAACAGTGACAATCACATAAATTCGCAATGGAAGTATAAAATATATATATATATATATATGAAAATAACTCTAGAGCATATTTTATTAACCCAATCAAGTGTAGAGATATTTAGAGATATACTTTAATCGGATTGCTATAGACCTTTTCACAAAAAACTTTTTCGCGAAGGAAATGACCTGGGATTGAAATGCGAATCTCCTCTTTTTTCACACACACAGGATCAATGGGAGAACTGTAGTGTACTAGCACTAGAAGATTAATCTACCCAAAAAAATGGCAGAGACTGGAAACAGTTTCCTTTCTATATTCCGTTCACAACGAAAGAAAGAACCGAATTGATATCACGTAAAAACGAATACTCCTTTCGTTTGAATTCTCGTTTTTCGAAAAACAATAAAACTAAAAACTGCACCCGTTCGGTTTTGATATATCACATATATCAAAGTGAAACCCACTTTCACCACTTTCCAAAAACCATTTTGGTTTGTTTTATCTCATAAAACTTGCACCATCCAAGTTTGTTTTGTTTTGACTTTTCAAAGTTCAAAACAAACAAATCTCTTTCCAATCTATAATCATTTTGCCGGCTCCACATTGGATTTGATTTATCATATAAAAGCCAAATTCATCATCCTTATTTGACGTGATAAAGATAAATACAAAAGGCAAAATATGTTATTCATTTTGACTTCACCAAGTCAAACGAAAACATATATCTTTCTCAACTTCTAATATTACTTCTGCCGGCTCAATTTAATAACATTTAATTAATTAATTAATTAATTTTTAATTAATTAACTAAATCGGCTAAAAAAAAAAAGAATAAGCTTCTAGGTCCAATCCGAATCTTTTTGCATATGTGATCTAAAAGACCCGTTCAATATTGGCAATGAAGTTAAATATCATTTAAGTCCATAAATTATAATTGGTCTCTAACAAGACATATTATAATTAATCAAATTGAATCGAGTATCATTTTTACAAACCGACAAAGCCTATAGCAATCTTATACTACCCTTTGCATTTGATATTAACGATTAGCATAAGGCATGTCTTTGGCCACCCTTAATACTGCTAAATCATTTTATTAAATCTCCAGTAATACTAACTAAATCAGATAGATGCATAACACTTATCATCCTATCTGGGTATGGACATACACTACTCAATCTCACTAATCAATTGGCCAGTGATATCTTCTCTCTCGTAGAGAGAGTGACAATCATTTTACTTTACTCATGTCTCTAAGCGCAATTCCTGGTATACCTGACCGTACCCATACTTGTGACCTTTTTACGGGCACGTTAGGCAATACGTCAAAGTATACGAAAAATTACCTAAGAACTCATAGTAATTTCAGGTCTGGGGATTCAGGTATAAGCATTGCTTGAGAAATACTTATGACCTTACTTACATGTAGTATTCTCATAAAGTGGATCGATCCAATACACTACTATCTAACATGTAGTATGTATCTCTAATTAATATCTCATATCCTATGATCCGTAAACCAAGATCATTTCATATAGCACATGCTAGTCTTAGTTCATTGTCATTCTCATGATAATAATAGTATTCTTTTATTGCTTTAGGTTTTACTATCCAGATTACATATCTATAACTAAAGCAGAACTACTATTCAAGGAAATCCATCAAATTTAATGCATTGGAAATATAAAATTGATGAATTTTATTCTCATAAATAAATTACAATCCAATTATAAAGAGCTGGGGCTAGGACTTACACTAACAATAAATACGTTGACACTTTATTAAAACTGACCACTACTATGATAACTCTTAAGCACAAGATTTATTCGGAGCTCTAAAGTTTGCATAATCTATGTATATACTGGACTTTTTAAAGTTATTTAGTATCTTTTTAAGTTTCAGAATATTTTTAAGTTATTTTGGTACTTTATGTATGTTTATGTTTCATTAAATTTTGATTAAGTTTTACTAAATTTTAAAGTTATCTTGCACTTTGTGTATATTTATGGATATGTTACCTATTCAGAAAGTAGCCCATATATTTATAAAATAGTGGCCTGAAAAATTAAAATATGGCCACTAATCATTAAAAATATGCCACAGTATTTATGGATATGTGACTTATTCAGAAAGTAGCCCACATATTTATGAAACAGTGACCAAAAAAATTCATGAACTGACCAAAGATCATAAAAAGTAGGTCATAATATCTATGTATATGTTTGCACCATGATGAAATATATAGGATAATTGAACTTGATCTAGTGTTTTACCGACTAATTCCTTAAGAATTCCATTGATCATCACAAGATTGACTCAATTTTCATTGAAATACTTGGATAAGTCATTGAAATGACAAGTTTCATTATGTGTCGGTACCTAATCACATAATCATGATTTATGATAATTGAACTTGATCTAGTATTTTACCTACTAATTCCTCAGGAATTCCATTGATCATCATAAATTTGGCTGAATTTTCATTGAAATACTTGGATAAGTCATTAAAATTACAAGTTTCATTATGTGTTGGTACCTAATCACATGATCATAATTTAGAATAATTAAACTTGATATAGTGTTTTATTTGCTAATTCCTCAAGAATTCCATTGATAATCATAAGGTGGGTTCAATTTCCATTGAAACACTTGGATAATTCATTGAAATCACAAATTTCATTATGTATTGGTACCTAATCACATGATCATAATTTAGGATAATTGAACTTGATCTAGTGTTTTACCTACTAATTATTCAAGACTTTCATTGATCATCACAAGGTTAGCATTATTTTTATCAAAATAATTGGATAAGTTATTGAAATCGTAAGTTTCATTATGTGTTGGTACCTAATTACGTAAATATGATTTAGGATAATTGAACTTCATCTAATGTTTTACCAACTAATTGCTCAAGAATTCCATTGATCACAAGATTGGCTCAATTTCCATTGAAATACTTGGATAAGTCATTGAAATCACAAGTTTCATTATGTGTTGGTACCTAATCACATGATCATGATTTATGATAATTATACTTAATCTAGTATTTTACCTACTAATTCCTCAAGAATTTCATTGATCATCACAAGGTTGGCTCAATTTTCATTGAAATACTTGGATAAGTCATTAAAATTATAAGTTTTATTATGTGTTGGTACCTAATCACATGATCATAATTTAGAATAATTGAACTTGATATAGTGTTTTATTTGCTAATTCCTCAAGAATTCCATTAATAATCACTAGGTGGGCTCAATTTCCTTTAAAATACTTGGATAATTCATTGAAATCACAAATTTCATTATGTATTGGTACCTAATCACATGATTATAATTTAATTAAACTTGATCTAGTGTTTTACCTACTAATTATTCAGGAATTTCATTGATCATCACAAGGTTAGTATCATTTTTATTGAAATACTTGGATAATTTATTGAAATCATAAATTTCATTATGTGTTGGTACCTAATTACATAATCATGATTTAGGATAATTGAATTTGATCTAGTGTTTTACCTACTAATTCCTCAAGAATTTTATTGATCATCACAAGGTTGGCATTATTTTTTATTGAAATACTTAGATAAGTCATTGAAATCACAAGTTTCATTTTGTGTTAGTACCTAATCACATGATCATAGTTTAGGATAATTGAACTTGATCTAGTGTTTTACTTATAAATTTATCAAGAAGTTCATTGATCATCACAAGGTTGGCTCAATTTTTATTAAAATACTTGAATAAGTCCTTGAAATCACAAGTTTAATTATGTGTTGGTATCTCATCACATTATCATCAAGTAATTTTATTTAAAGGCTTGCATCAAAGATACATACTCTTTAAAAATAGGCCACATAATTACATAATAGGGAATTATAATATAAAGTATGCCACATATTTATCAAAGTGTGACCTAATCACATAAATAACTAGCCACATAATAGAAAACATAGGCCACAGCTTGCAAAATAAAGTATCCATTTTCATTCAAATGGACCACACAATTACATAACAGGGAACTGTATTATAAAGTACGCCATATATTTATCAAAGTTTGACCTAATCATATAAATAACTAGCCACATATACCAAAAAGAGTGGCCACATTTTAGAAAATAAAGTATTCCCATTTTCATTCAAGTAGACCACATAATTACATAACAGAAAATTATATTATAAAGCAGGCAACATATTCATCAAAGTGTGATCTCATCACATAAATAAATGGCCACACAATACAAAAAATAGGCCACATTTTGGTAAAAAAAGTATTTCTATTTTCATTCAAATAGTGGGATAATGTGACATATACAAAAAAGTGTGCACATAGTCCTTTGGAAGAGTTTTAGAACTTTCAATCACCAAAATTGACTCTAGAGAACAAAATGAAAACAATAAAGGGGAGAGAGAGAGAGAGGATGCAAGCCCTCTACTTTCAAGGTTGGACTAAGAAGTAAATGTGATTGTGAGTGAATGATAACAACTGGTTCTAGTCCATTTGGTGATGGCGTGAGAGTCTAAGTGGTGAGAAACAATTTTGAAAAAAAGAATTGAGAAATGATTTTAAAGAATCAAGTAGCGACTGTGTTTTGGTATACAACAATGTTCTTTATCTCACCGGAATCGGAGGGTATTTACTGGTGGTATAACTGAATCGCAAAACCAACCACTGCATCACTTCTTAAAATCATAAAAGTAGAACCATTATTCAACAATATCCACAACTGTTAGTTGATTTTCTCCTCCGCCACACTTTTGCTTCTAAAATTGCAAACCCCGCGACTCAGAGATTGTGGTGGTGAATGGTGTGGTTGGTGAATCGAAATTTTTATGCTTCCTCTTCTAATTTTTTTTTTTTTTTGGCAAAAAAGGGACCATCAGGTGGTCCTTAAGAATTTCAACAAAAAAGAAGAGAAAGAGAAGGTGGAGAAAGAGAAAGTGGAGAAAAAGTGAGGAAATGATAAATTTTTTATAGTACACTTATGGAATATTTTATTAAGAAAGTGGATGTTATCAAATCATTGCTTTTTGTGAAGTAATTTTAAATTGTAGTGTAATGATTAGATGAAGAGAAATAATTTGGGGTAAAAGTGAAGAAATGTGAGTTTCTTTAATTTACATGTAGTATGGAATCTTTCTTATTTTTTGTGAACAGGGGGAGTAGTATTACTCATTGTCTGTACTAAATTATAATTTTACATATTTCTTAAAAATAAAAAAGTAAAGGAAATGGAAGAATCGAAGGATAATGTAATCGCAATTGCCAGCCAACTGAAGCATTACTATCGTCTAATTCCACCACCACCGATTATCACCACCAAAAGCAAGCATGCGAACTTCTCGCCACCATAAACACCACAAATGGCAGCCTAAAGGTGGAGAACTAATCAGATCGATATATCTCAAATCAGAGGGTTAAAAGTTTAGCAGCTAGTCTCGTAATAATGGCATCTACCAGAGTTGAGGATAGTTGCATTTGGTCTGTCAAAAGATTTTGTATCGATTGGTTGTCGAAAAGGACGGCGACGACAATTTGGAGGCGAAATGGCGTCAGTAACCATGGTAGCACCGAGACCTCCATATTTTTTTTCTCAGCTTTTCGCCCATCGTATGTTGAGATTAAGTACTAAAATACTCGTTGAAGCAAAATCTAATGACTGGTGGTGCTGGTTTGGTAGTTTGATGGATAAAAATGGCGGGAACAACATTATAATTGGAATGGCGGCTACCATTTATAAGGGGTTGCATGTTTATTGTTTTCCCATTTTTTTTAAAAAAATGAAATTGTGAAATTTCAATTAGACTATAACAAATTTTCAACTAAATCCACAATATATGATAATATGTTATTGCTTAACAAATTTTAAAATTTGGTTAAATGTTAATAGAAGGATAAAAACGTCCGAACGAAACAAAACTTAAGAAAATAATATGCTATTTCAGAAAATGCGAGGACAAATATGTAGATTAAGTGAAAACTATAGGGATAAAATTATAATTTATTATTATTATTATTATTATTATTAGTATTATTATTATTATTTGAATTTTTTAAAATGGAAGTTATTATTATTTGAAAATAATTTTTTTTAACCGTGAGAATATTTTGTTGAGTGAAAAATTGTGGGAATATAAAAGAGAAGAAAATAAAAATTGCATAAAAATAAATGACCTAATCATGATGAAGGGATAAAGGGAATGAAGTGATAATACTCCTTGCTCCAGTATATTAGTCTCATTCTTCTTTTTATTATGTTCTAAAATAAAAGTCTGGTTTAAGAGATAATTTTATATTTTTTTTCATTGTAATCTTATAACAAGATACCCTTTTAAAAAGAATATTTATCTTTAATTATAAAAAAATCATCTAGTAAGTATCAAAACATATATAAATATGTCTAGAATAAGGTTTTTTAATATGTACCCAAATAGAAAATGATACTGAATAAAAATTTTATAGGAATAATCTTTTCTAAACCCTCTCTAAAATTTTCTTTTTAGGTTTTGTTCTTCCTTGTGACCGCCGCCGATATATTCATCAGTGGTAGCCACCCCGTTTTTTTTTTCTCTCCCATTAATCCAATAACTATTTGTCTATATCTTTCTCTTTGAAAAAATAATGTAACTTTTTGCCTCTATGCAAATTTTAGGGCTCATCGCTTTCTCTAGGGTTCATCCCTGTCTTTAGGATTCAATCACTTTTTTTTTTGTTCGTTTTGCTGATCTTTATTTAGTTTTGTTTGTTCTGGTTGTTTTATTTTTGTTGATCTTTGTTTCATTCTTGTGGATCTGCTGGTTTCTTTCTTTCTATGTGCCCTTATGTCAAGCCGTCGTGTCCTTTGTGCTGCTACCCTCCGATCTCTATCTTGTCCATCTAAACATCTGGATCATACAGCCTGTCTTCAAACCTTTCTTTCAATATTTTTTATTACAGGTGAGAATGGATAGGACTGGAAGTTTGTACGAATGGAACGATCAGAGCCGAAGGGGAAGGAGGCCGGATTTGTTTGTGTTGTTCTTTGTTTCGTGTTGTTTTTGCTATGCTGGATACCATCGAAAAAGACCGGATCGGACTTGGTCTGGTTGACGACACAATATGCACTCCAACTGTTCGACAAAATGCCTCAATGGCAATTCACTTATAGTCTGTGAGGTAGTCGGCACAGATAGCTTGCTAATCTCTTCATTTGTTGGCTTTTATTTTTATGTTTTTTATTTTGTTTCAATCCTTGTAATTTTCTTAGTTTTTTGGTTGGCTAGATTGTCTTAGGAAAATGAATTGTACAGTTTATGAGTAGGCAGTCTTCCCGGATAATTATTGTACTTCTGATTTCTTATTCTCGTTATAAAACTTCGAGCAGGTCTATTTTTCTATTGCAACTAGTCCTTTTATCAAAAAAAAAAAAAAAAAAGAAAAAAGAAAAGAAAATGATACTAATATCGTGGGAGGGAGGGAGTATAACGTTTTTCAGATTGGAAAAATAAGGTTTAAGTTGTGCTGTTAGGACAAAGAGAAAAATAATTATTCCGAATGTCATAAATAACTTGAGCAGACAAAAGAAAGATAAATGCACTTAATGTCATAAATAATTAGAGGATGTTGGGTTATCAAACAGAACTAATTGACCATCCAGCAAATAGATGCGTGCTGTAACTGTAACAATAATTTTCTGTCTAAAAAATATACTCCAACCTTTTTTCTTTTTTTTAAATTATTATTATTTTCGCAAATAAAAACGCATAATAAAGAATTTTAGAATATAAATTTTATCTATATTTTTAATATACTAAATAATAATTTTTTATAAAATATACTACATAATAATATATTTTCTTATTATTTAATAATAATAATACTTAAAGATATCAAACAATAGCTTTATTAATAATATTTAATTCATCATTAACATTATTTTAAAGTAAAAAAATGATTTTTTTAAAGATTAAAAAGTAAATGATTTATATAGCAGTGTTGTACTATAATTTATTAATTAGGAAAATTTCAAATAAATTAATTTAAAACCATGGCATCTTTGATTGAGAGTAAATAGATTAAACAAGTAAATTAATTTAATCGTTTAATTTAATTTTTTCATGCTACTCCTTAAATAGTAGATATTTTAACTTTTCTTACTAAAATGAAGTAACTTCCTAAATTACATAGAAGTAAGTGCAACTTTCTGAATCAAAAGTAAGAAATTTATATTTTTATTGAAATAAAATTAATTTCACTATTTGATATTATTGTTTTTTAAAATATAAAATAAATATTTTTTTAAAAAAGTAAATTTTAATATTAAATAATTTTAAAATATAATCCTTGAAAAATCACTATTTTTATAAATGTACTTTTCAAAAAGTAATTTCTTTTTTAATTATTTAGATTTCAGAAAGTAACTTTCTTATTTTTTAGAAAATTGAGCAACTTAAATCTAATGATACATATAATAACCAATGATTTTATATATATATATATTGAAATATGCCTTTAAATTTTACGAAAATCATCTTAAAAAATATTTTTAATAATTTTTTGTAAAATTATCATATAAGATGATTTGTAATAAATAGTATATTTTAATAAATATTAATTAAATTGTAATAGTTAGAAATAATTTTTTAAAACAAAATTGAAATATTTTTTATAATTATTAAATTAATAATTAATTATAATAATTCATAAATCCAATACTCTTTAAGAGTCTTGTATAATAATACTTATACACATTAAAAAAAATTAATTTACATCAATTATATATATATATATATATTATAAAAAAAACTTGTCTAGTTCTCTTTATTAGTAGTTTTGAAAAGTAAAGTGATTAAATTTTGTAGCTTATAGTAATATAGAAAAGAATTATTATTTAGATAAATTAACACATTTAACATGAAAAAAATATAAAAAATTTAAAATGGATAGACTAGGGGTGATCATTGGGATAGATTGGGTAATTTTTGACCAATCCTTACCCGAATTAGCATATTAGGGATTTTTTTTTTCTTTACCCATTTTATCCGAATTAGAATGTCTACTCAAATTATCCGTTTACATGAATTATATATTAATATCCAAATTACTTGATTTGTATATACATTTGCCAAATTAGAATACTCGACTGTGTTAAAAAAAAAAAGATTAGAATACCTGATTTGGGCGAATTGCTTGAATTAAAAATTAACATTCTATCTTTTTTTTATCTCAAGGAAAAATGTAAATATAAATTTTCAGTTTATCAAGTACAATTTAACAAAATTCTTGTAAAAAACAGAAAATTGACAGTAGAAATCAAATGGTTCAAGTCACCAACTGCAGAAGCCATCTCTAGTGGTAATGATGAGTTTCTCTACACAGCCACTAGAAAGAAAGAAAAGAGAGCAGAGCATACAAAAGCAAAGCGAAGCAAATATAGAAGAGATTAAGGGATTAGGTTATGAATGGGTGTGAGACATTAAAACGGTGTTGTATTAGTGAAAAATAAAATAATGTCATTTTTTTATTGGGCCAAAACAGATAATTCGGCCGAAAAACATGTTATTCAATTATTGTCCGAATTACTTACCTGTTTTGCTCGAATTACCCGCTTTACCCGTGCCCATTTACTCACCCCTAGTAGGATAGACAAAGATTATGTCGATACAACTATTATTTATAAAGAAAATGAAACATTTGACTAATTTAAAAAATAAATTATATAAGTTTTATTATATTATACGATAAAAAAATTAAATTATAGTCTTAAAATAACACACGAACACTTCAATTTTCATATTTGACACACCATCCTACATTCTTTTGTTACTATTGTAGATGGATTTATTTATTCCTATTAGAAATTTTATTTTTTTAATGAAATTTTTGGGAATGGAAATAATATATATTTATGCTTTTTTATATTTTAACACAAGAAAATATAATGATTAAAATAATATAATTAAATTATTGTCTTCGTTTCATAAAACATGTCACAATTTCATCTCATTCAAGTAATTTTATATGTAATATTAGATAAATTTAATTTTTTTACCATTTGTATTCTTTAAATATTTTGATACTGTTAAATTTTGTAAATAGAAATAATTTATTTTATTTTATAAATACTCCAATAATATTAAGATAAAATAATAAATTTATTAACTAATTTAAATACTATTAATTAAAATTATATTTCACATTGTGATATGTTTATGAAATGGGGAAAATATTTAACTTTTTTTGGCATAATTTAAATAAAATAATGATTTTGTAAAGGTTGCCTAAATATTTTTTTGGTTCGAATTTCATCTGAATATAATTAAGGCACCTGTTATTTATAAAAATAAAGAAGAAAAGAGGAAAGAAAATTAAGAGACTTGTTGCAAAGAAAGGAAGAATAAGAGGGTGGATTTCACATGACAGCTGGCTAGAAATTCAGGAGAGCCTACAATTATGCGTGGGGATTGACCCACCGCTTTGTTTCTTGCTCCAGCTTTGCCTTTTTTAACGCTATGAAATTGAAAATGACTAAGAGCATGTTTGGTTTAACTGTTTTAAATAGCTATTACTAATAGCGGTTGATTATTGCTTATAGCTGATGGCTAAAGAAATTAGGCATATTTAATAAATTTATAGATAGCTGTTGTGGTTAAAATATAAAATGACTAATAAGAGTATTTAATGAGCCGAGTGCGAGCTAAAAATTTAGACTCGTTTAATTAATGAGCCGAGCGTGAGCAAATCAATGTTCAGCTCGGCTCAACTCGTTTGCAGCCCTAGACATCTTTAGTCAAGTCAACTATAGGAAAAAAGACAATGACATTAGACTTCAAGTTTTTTCTGTCCCAAATTTTCCTTCCACACCATTAGTCGACTATGGAGAAAAAAAAAACAAAACATTAGACTTTAAGTTTTTTATGTCCAAATTTTCAAATCACACAGTTAGTCAAGCCAATTATAGAAAAAAAAGACAATAACATCTCTAGTTATATTTATTACATTCAATTAATTTTAAGAGAGAATAATTTTCATGTCCTTAAAATTTAACCTATCCTACTTTTAGATCCATGTGTTTTGGTTAGGGGCAGCGGCCGACCCATTCTTTGAAGGATGGGTCCAGCCCACCCTGAAATTATAAAAACCTAATTATATAACTTGGACAATTGCTGATTAATGACGTGGACTGATGAGAAATAATTTTTATTTTTTTTGCTCTCTCAGGTTTTTTTATGATATTTCCTTCTTTTAATGATATTTTTCCTTATTATTTGGTGACTTATGGTCTTATTTGTACGTCTAGTGTAAATCAACTATTTTATGAATTTATTGCTCCTTTTACTAACAAATTACTACTCCTATTATTTGATAATTTCTATATTT
>CATIWJ010058354.1:0-11929 GCA_949640765.1 Croton laevigatus | reverse complement strand
TGTTTCTTTTTTATTTGTGCCAACTCTGCAATGTTTGTTGATTACCTCTATTTTTCGCTTCTTCTTGCTTCCTTTTATGCTGTTAATTTATTGTTTTATGTTATCTGCAATGTTTGTTTATTTCCTCTGTTTTTTGCTTATTCTTCCTTCCGTTTATGGTGTTAATTTATTGTTTTATGTTATCTGCATGTTAATCTGGTATGGATTTGTTTTTTTATTCTCCGTTTTTTGATTTATTGATTTGGTTGTTTGAATGGAGCAAAATGTTCAAGTTAAAGCAGTTTGGTGTTATCAGTGCTCAAAAGCAGGATTGATCAATTGGTAAAAATTAAAAAAAAAAAAGCAGGATTCATTTAACCTTGTACGTGTATCTTATTCATCAGTTAAATTGATGGCATATGGTGTTTTTGTTGGCATATTGTTATTTGTTTTTCACTTTTGTGCCTTTCTAGGAAATAAAATAAAACATGCTTCTTACTATGTTGTGTAAGATTGGTGCAATTGATTTGTAAATAACAATATGGTAGGCTTAATGTTAATGCTTAAAGGTTCAAATTATTGGGTCAATTTCGGAGCTTCAGTTGAACCTTCAATTTCACACATTGTAGGCACTAAGGAGGTGTTGGATTTATCATTTATCCTTGTGTTTAAGAAGTGCTAACACTTGAGCTTCATTTTATCCTTATGCTTAAGATGTGCTGACACTTGAGTTTCATTGCAGCTTTGCTGTTCAAAGAATAGATTAAGGGCATGACTAAAAAATCCCCATTTTTTAGTGCTAGCCCTCCGGATGCTGAACACAGTTCTATCCAACTGCATGAGTAGAAAACGCTTCAGACCTTGTTCATTTTACCATTTACCTTACAAGATTGCTTTAGTGAATATCACAACTCATTTTCTTTATGTTCTGATTCATTGAAAGATGTGTTAACTCCTGGATTTGTCATTTTTCTCCGTAATGTGCATGTCTATCCATGAACTTGATCACATAAAATATAGACAACAAATAGTAGTGACTTGAAATTGCATTTAGCTCCAATAAAGTGTAATTGGTTAAAAGTAGCATAATATGTAAGAGAAATTTACTTTTGTCTACCAAAAACTAAACTTCAAAGCAATCAGATAGAGTTTTTTGGAAAAGGATGTTGTTAGTTTGCTTCTGTTATTGGGAAAGAATATTAACGTTGAAATAGTTATCTTGCATTATGGTTCTAGTATTAACATCTATGAGCTGTGGCAAGGTTTTGATTTTGGTTACATAAATTTTTAAGTAACTTTACTAGTGACCAGGAGTTTTTTCTCTGTTTCACAGAAACTCTCCTGGATGTCTTAGTGAAGTTTTGTTCAAGACAATGTCTAGGTGAAAAGGAATAAAAATTGTTATGTTGATTAGGAAAGGCCAATGCAGTAAAGTAGTATTTCTTAATTTAATGATCAAATAATTTTGCAATTTTTCTTTTGGTATATTCCTAAATATGTATTTTATGATGGATTCTTGCTTTTGCGCTTCCTCAGATTCGTCAATTGGCACAAGAGATTAAGGAGTTAACATTAGCCAAGCCTGTGACTATCTTTAATGGAAATGCTTCTTCAAGTGGTGGATACAATATTTTCCTTGTTGTTTTATAGTTCAAGTATTTGTTCATGTAATTTTCTTAAATATGAAAGCTATTTTTGGATAATCATTTTATAAATAAATTGGTGCTTTTGTATTAAGCTACAAATCAATTAATAGGAAATATTACAGTCTTGCCGCTTATTCAATGTCTGTCCATATATCTTGATTGGAAATTTTTAAAGAAATAAAGTTCAAATAATCTAATTTTGTAAGACCAAACAGTAGAAAGTAGAATGTGGAGCGTAATTTTGATAAGGAAGCTACAGTATTGAGTTTTCTTAACTGATGTTTTTATGTGCATTAAAACACTTGAACTTGCTTTCTACGTCTGGTATTAGTTAAAAGTTCATGTGTTGCAATTGCATCACGCAGTAAGTTATATGCCTTTATAATTAAAATCTTACAAAGATGCTCACTTGAGCACATTAATACAGGGAATTTGTCTGTCTTATCTTGTTCCAGCTGTTGCACTAGGAGCAATGGGATACTGTTACATTAATAGAATTATAAATTAATTTTGCAATTGAATAATTGTGAATCAAAGTTGAAGTCCCTTCGGGGACATCCGATAAAATTGGAACGATACAGAGAATCAATGTTGAATGTGTGTTGAATAATTGTTGAATCGAAGTTGAATATGTGTTGAATAATTGTTGAATTGACGTTGAATCGATGTGGAATAATTGTTGAATCAAAGTTGAATGTGTGTTGAATAATTGTTGAATCGAAGTTGAATGTGTGTTGAATAATTATTGAATCGATGTTGAATGTGTGTTAAATAATTTTTGAATCGATATTGAATGTGTGTTAAATAATTGTTGAATCGAAGTTGAATGTGTGTTGAATAATTATTAAATCAAAGTTGAATCGATGTTGAATATGTGTTTAATAATTGTGAATCGAAGTTGAATTGATGTTGAATGTGTGTTGAATAATTGTTGAATTGAAGTTAAATCGATGTTGAATGTGTGTTGAATAATTGTTGCATTGATGTTGAATAATTTTTGAATTGATTTTGAATGTGTGTTAAATAATTGTTGAATTGAAGTTAAATGTGTGTTGAATAATTGTTGAATCAAAGTTAAATCGATGTTGAATGTGTGTTAAATGATTGTTGAATCGATGTTGAAAGTGTGTTCAATAATTGTTGAATTGAAGTTGAATGTGTGTTGAATAATTGTTGAATCGATGTTGAATGTGTGTTGAATAATTGTTGAATCAAAGTTAAATCGATGTTGAATGTGTGTTGAATCGATATTGAATCGAAGTTGAATCGATGTTGAATGTGTGTTGAATAATTGTGAATCGAAGTTGAATCGATGTTGAATGTGTGTTGAATAATTGTTGAATCGATGTTGAATGTGTGTTGAATAATTGTTGAGTCGATATTGAATGTGTATTGAATAATTGTTGAATCGAAGTTGAATGTTTGTTAAATAATTGTTTGGAAATTTTTATTTTTGCATATTTTAGTTATTTTTTATTTAAATTTTTTAAATATAATATATATTTTTATTAATATAATTTAATATATTTTTTTATTATTAATTATAATTTTTGATTTTTTGATTTTTTATTTTTATTATATTTATAATGTATATTATTAAATTTAGCAAGATTATAATATAAATAAAAACATTTTAAATTTTATTTTTAAGAAAATTAAAAAAATTACATTAATTGAATAAGAAATTAAATTTTTAATTGAAATGTGTTTTTAGAATTTATTTATTAAGTTTTTTAATTATTTAAAATTTGGTGATAATTAATATTAATTTTTAAAATATTTATAGAATGAAGAGTGTAATACACTCTCTCAAAATGAGAGTGTAATTATTTTTTGAGTGAGGCAATTTGTTTTATATAATGAATTGATCAAGGGTCTTTTTGGCTATAAATTACTAATTTTTACATTATATTAAGTAATGAGCCTCTTTTTTAATTTATTTTCATTTGTCAACCTAATTTCATGATTTTTATTTTTTTTTTGGTAAAAAGAGAATGAATAGAAGAAGGGAGCAGATACGTGGTCCATCTAATGTCTTCTTGATAAAAACGATTTTTTTATCATATCAAAACAAAATCATGATTTGATATGTATTTTACCAAATCAAATCATGATAAGGCCACGTGGTTTCCATTTCTTAAACAAAAGTCAAACTCTCGTTTAGAAATTAGAAACCCGAATAGAAAGGAATAATGAATTCAATTAATTTCCTTAGCTAATCCCAACGGCCAAATCTTATTTGGCTTTTTCTCTTTTTTTTTTTTTATTTACTTCTAATCAAACCTCAAACCAAGCCAAATAGAGTTTAGGTTTTAAATCTAATTTAAAAGCAAATACTTCTTCTAATTTCAAGTATACCCTAAGGCTATAATAAATTAGTCTAATATTAATTAATTAAATAATTTAATTAATCAATTAATTAGATATAATATAATAAACTTCCCGGTTACACCTAAACCCTATTAACATGTACAATCCTAAAAGCCCGTTAAATGTTGGCAATAAACTCAAAATATTTTTAAGTTCATACGTTATAATTGGTCTCTAGCAAGACATTATAACTACCCAAATTGAAATCGAGTATCAATTAATCGAATCAACAAAGCCTATAACAATCTCATACAACCCTTTGCCAATAGATATAAATGATTAGCATAAGGCATGTCTTTGGTCACCCTTATTATTGCTAATTCATTTTATTGATTCTCCAGTGATTCGGACTAATCAAATAGATGCATAACATTTATCATCCTATTTGGGTTTGCGCAAATACTACTTCATCTCACTAATCAAATGGCCGGTGATATCTTTTCTCTCAGAAAGAGAGTGACAATCCCTTCATTTTACTCATGTTTCTTAGCGTAGTTCCTGGCATACCTAAGCGTACCTATATTTGCTATCCTTTTACTGGCACGTTAGGTAATACGTCAAAACTATATGAGAAATTACCTGAGAACCCATAGTAATTTCAGGTCTAGGGATTTTAGTATAAGTATTGCATGAGAAATACTTATGACCTTTTTCCATGTAGTATTCTCATTAAATGGATCGATCCAATACACTGTTCTGTAACATGTATTATGCATCTATAATCGATATCTCATATCCTATGATCCGTAAAACAAGATCATCTCATAGGGTGCATACTAGTCTTAGTTTACTATCATTCCCATGATAATAATTGACTAGGGATATTTAGAATAGTACTTCTTTTAATGTTTTAGGTTTTACTATCCAGATCACGTATCTGATAACTAAAACAGAATTGCTATTCAAGGAAATTCATCAAATTAAATTGCATAGATAATATAAAAATGATGAATTATTCTCATAAATGACTTATAATCCAATTACAAAGAGCTGGGGCTAGGGCTTACACTAACAAAATTATTATTGGGGTTTTCACGTTAATGTTGTGGGGTTTTCAAGTTAATGTTGTGGGGGTCCGTAATAATCAAAAAGGTTCTCAGGCATATTCTTGGGGGTTCTCAGGCTTATTCATGGAGGTTTCATAGCAGAGTGGATTTGAAGAGATAGAACTCGAGAAAGCCACACTAATATCTAATGATCCTTTGATGTTACCAAGTGATCCGATGACAAGGCTAAGAGCTAAAAGATTCAAGGAAGCCTCACTTGTTCTTATCCGAAGTATACTTACTAATTTGGAGAGAGATGAACCGAAACCTATGCTACTAGATGACAAGTCAAGTTCAAGTGAAGTACATAGAGACTGAAGTTGGCAGCCCAATAGCATGGAGACTGAAGATGGTGGCCCAATATTTAATTAGGTTCAATAGTTGGATGACTTTCTTTGTGTTAATTCATTTTTATTGTTTGATTAGTGGCTGAATTCTTTTCCCTTTAGTTTTCCTTTAGTAGGCCGAATTCTTATTCTTTAGTTAGCTGAATTCTATTTCCTTTAGTTGGTTGAATTTTATTACAAGTTGTGTAAGGGATTATTTAATTATTTCTGTAGGTCAATTAAAGTTTGCTTCCATTTAGAATATGGTTTTTAGGTCATGTAAAAGCTATATAAAGGCTTACAACAAATTTATATACATAGACACACATATTAATGATGATTTGAAATTTCGATTGAGAGTTTATTTTACTTCTTTGTTTTCCTAGAACTCATGGGATCAGTTTAGCAACTAGTTGTTAAATTATCTTTGATGTTTATTTTGGTTGTCTATTGCATCGATAATAGAAGGACTAAACACAACAAGTGAGAATCGTAATATGAAATTCTGTTTGAAAAGGGTAAAGGTCTTAAAGGTTCGATTTCAAGGTTGTCTTCTACAAGGATAGAGGAAGGTGATCAAAGATCTAGAATAAAAAAATCCCATTCCTAGATTCCAGGTTTGAAACACTCCACAAGAAGATGATCAATCTACTTGAATGAATGTTCCTTAAACTTGCATTCAACCCAATAACACAAAGGTCAAGGCAAAAAGCCATAATATTCATAAGCTCAAAACATCATTATTATTCCATCAATGTAAATTCATTTTTGGGCCTTATATAGCCTTTACATGACCCAAAAAAATCATATTCTAAAAGGAAACATACTCAAGTTATGGAAACATACAATACTTAGGAAACATACTCCACTTATGGGCCTTAATTTGGACAGCTCATTAACAAAACAATAAAACTACTTTAAGCAAGTCCATTAAGTAAGCCCATTGTGAAGTTTGACTTGAATTAAGTTGTAAATAACTTTATTTGATCTTGTCTTCAAGCCTTGGATTCCTTGCAACCCATTAACAAAATTCTGCTTGTAGCCTTGTGATGAATCTATCACTATCATTCTCCCTTTTTTGGAGAAAAATTGTCCTTGAGTTTTAAAATGCTGAAGTAGTAAAGAAAAACAACTTTGAATCATTCGTTTTTTCTTCCTCTTCAACTCTCGCTCGCCTTTCTTCTTCATTTGCTTTTGCTTGGCTTTCTTCTTCTTTTACTCTTGCAACTTCATGATTCTTGGACTTGATTCCTGCAAAATGATGTTGGAAAGGGAAAAACAAATTCTCACACACTTCCTCATGTGTTTCACTCCAAATTAGGATGTAGGCACTCATGTTTTACTTTAAAAGGCTTTTTACCCTCTAATAAGCTCCCCAACTCTTGCCTTTTACCACATTCACACATAGTTTTACTTGTTTGGATCAATCTCTATGGAAAAGTAATATACTTTAATTTTTTTTTTTAGTTTTTTTTCTCTCAAGCACATATTCACTTTGGCATTATCCAAAGAGAAGGATTCTTAGCTTTCCATACGCTTTAGCCCTAGCAAACAGCTACACCGATGGGATAGGACATCTAAGAGCTTAGAATCCATAGCAGCAAGCTTAAGGCGACAAGTCTAGGGCTTTCCTCTTACAATTGGCATTTTGACTGGCTTTTTTTGGCCTTTCAAGCTGACCAAAAGATGTTTTACTTAACGGACTAGTGTAGCTGTGGGACTCTCGCTAGTATTGACCTCCTGGACTAGTAGTGCTAGTGGCTCCTCATTCGAGGAGTAATGCACCTATTCTTAGATCAAAATTGACTTCCCAATGATTTTAACGACTCAAAAACTGAAGCAAATGAATAAGAATCAACAAAGATATGCCAATTCTAATTTTAAGCGGAGAGAAGCGAATAATAAGAACCTTATTTTTTTTTTTTGGATGAATTTTTTTTTGGTTTTTTTTATAATGACAAGCACCATATCTGATTTGTAGACTTCTTAATTGATGAAATCAGATTTACCAAACACATAAAAATCAAAATTCAAAGAGACGATAATATTTTAGATGAAGAGGAAACAAAGAAACATAGGAAAAGTAAGAGATAAACGTAGAAGAGCAAAAGAACAACAAGAATTCAGAATCGAAAGAAAAGGATAAAACCTGATCTAGAGCCAAGCTCTGATACCAAATGATCCGGAACCTCCATGAATAAGCTTGAGAACCCCCTATGATACAGAACTTCCAAGAATAAGCCCGAGAACCCTTTATGGACCCCCGCAACATTAACTTGAAACCACCCCCACCCACAATACAAACCCCCGTAACATTAACGTGAAAACCCCCAACAGCAATTTAGTCTTAACCCCTAAGGAAAAGCTAGGATTCAGATTACTTAGAAAGGTGATATTGAATGTTCCTTAAATATGGATTCTACTCAATAACACAAAGATGAAAACAAAAGGCCATAATATTCATAAACTCAAAACATCATTATTATTCCATCAATGTAAATTCATTTTTGGGCCTTATATAGCCTTTACATGACCTAAAAAAACCATATCCTAAAAGGAAACATACTCAACTTATGGAAACATACTCTACCTAGGAAACATACTCAACTTATGGGCCTTAATTTGGACAGCCCATTAACAAAACAATAAAACTAATTTTTAAGCATACCCATTAAGTAAGCCCATTGTGAAGTTGGACTTGAATTAAGTTGTAAATAAATTTATTTGATCTTGCCTTCAAGCCTTGGATTCCTTGCAACCTATTAACATAATTCTGCTTGTAGCCTTGTGATGACTCTATCACTATCAAAGGTTCCTAGAGTGTGGAAGAATACTATCAAGAGATGGAGACGGCAATGATTGGAGGTAACATAGAAGAAGCAACCGAGACCACCATGGCCAGATTTCTCTAAGGTTTAAATTTGGACATACATGATATTGTGGAGATGCAAAATTTTATTGACCTAGAGGAGTTGCTGCATCAAGCTTTGAAGGTGGAAGCCCAATTAAAGCGGAAAAACAGTAGCAAAAAGGGGCCTAGCACTTTTTCACATTCAAAATCCATGGACTACACCCTACAAAGAGAGAACAAAATACCTTATGCATTTAAAAGAGAGTCTTTGAAGCCCAAGGTAAGTATTTCTAACCCCAAACTTGAGACCAACGTCTCAAATTCTTCTACTACTCAGTCTAAGTGATAACAACCTTATTTTGATCATAGCAATACCTTCCTTTAATCCTTGTAGAAGACAACCTTACAATCGAACCTTCAAGACCTTTACCTTTTTTGAAAAAAATTTCAATTTTTTATTCTCGCTTGTTGTGTTTAGACCTTTTATTATCTGTGCAATAGACAACCTAAAACATCAAAGATCAATTAACAACCAATTGCTAACCTGATTGCTAAAACGCCTCAAGAAATGTTGAAACACCCGCAAGTTCTAAGAAGAACAAAGAAGTAAAATAGCCTATTGAAGTTTCAATAATCAATAATTTGTGTTTAAGTGGGTGCCAAAATCCCCTTTAAATAGCCCAAGGGAATTTGGCTACAATGACCTAAAATAACAAGGAAAGGAAATAAATTATTCCTGAAAGAACTTAAGGAAAGGAACTAAATTATTTTTAAAACAACTTGGTCTAGAATCTGCCTAATAATAAATAAATAAAATGAAATAAAAAAAAAATTCGTCCAACTAATTAAATATTAGGCCTCCAACTTCAGTCTTCATGCTTAATCTTTGATTTTGACAAGCACGACTATTTTCCCTTCACTTGAACTTGACTTGTCAAGCAGGTACTCGTCTAGTAGCATAGGCTCAGGTTTATCTCTCAAAATTATCATGCATGCTTCAGATGAGAACTCGTAGTGCTTCCTTGAACCACTCACCTTTTAGCCTTATTATCAAGCCACTTGGTAATATCAAATGATCATTAGATGCTGGTTTGGCTTTCTCGAGTTCTATCTCTTCAAATCCACTTATATGCTCCTTGCTAGATCCTTTATCATGATGTCTTAGCTCCATTCCATGGGCATCATTCCCTCCCTCTTGAAAATGATTTGTCCTCAAATATGAAACATTATCAAAAGGAGATAAATTAGAAACATTGAAACTTGCACTAACATTATACTCACTAAGAAAATCCAATTTGTAGGAATCCAAGACTTGGAATGGACCATCCCCACGTGACAGTAACTTAGACTTCCTCTTCTCCGGAAATCGCTCCTTCCTTAGATGCAACCATACCCAATCTCTTGGTTGAAAAACCACCTGTTTTCAGCCCTTGTTAGCATTCTTCACAAAAAATTCTTGTTTTCTTCTTTATGTTGTCCCTGGCCTTTTCATGAATGTGCCAAACATATTCGGCCTTCTTTTTACCATCCATATCGACTTGCACACTTAAAGGTAAAGACATTAGATCCAGAGGAAATAAAGGATTAAATCCATACTCAATCTCAAAAAGTGAAAAATTAGTAGTAAAATGTGTACTCCTATTATAAACAAATTCAATATGAGGCAATCAATCCTCCCAAGTTCTCAAGTTCTTTTTAATTAGAGCATAAAGTAATGAAGACAAAGTCCTATTAACTACTTCTGTTTGGCCAACAGTTTGGGGATGACAAGTTGTAGAAAATAACAATTTAGTCCCTATTTTTCCCCACAAAATTTTCCAAAAGTAACTCAAGAACTTAGTATCCCTATTCAAAACTATGGTTCTAGGCATTCCATGTAACCTAACAATATCCCTAAAGAAAAATTCGGCTATATTAGTGGCATCATCAATTTTAGAACATGCAATAAAAAGTGTGCCATCTTAGAAAACCTATCAACTACAACAAAAATAGAATCTCTTCCTTTCCTAGTCCTAGGTAAACCTAATACAAAATCCATAGATATATGAGTCCACTTCGTGAGGAATAGGTAAAGGAGTATACAATCCATAGGGCTCAACTTTAGATTAAGCTTGCAAACAAGTTATACAATTAGCACACAATTTCACAGCATTATGTCTCATTTTCGGCCAAAAGAAATGTTAATGCAAGATATCATAAGTTTTATCAACACCAAATTGTCCCATTAATCCTCTCCCATGAGATTCCCTAACAAGCAATTCTCTTAAAGAACAATTAGGCACACTTAACCTACTTTCCTTAAATTCATCATGCTTATAAAACTTTCCAAACCCAACTTTCCCACATGCAAGGTAAATTTCACCAAAATCTTTATCATTCACATACAGTTCTTTAATATGCTCAAAACCTAGGAATTTAGAATCTAAAACAGAAAGTAAAGCTTACCTCCTTGATAGTGCATCGGCCACTACATTCTCCTTACCTTTCTTATACTTTACCACGTATGGAAAAGACTCTATGAACTCAATCCACTTTCCATGTCCCTTATTCAATTTTTGCTGGCCTTTGAGATACTTTAGGCTTTTATGATCGATGTGTATGACAAACTCCTTCGGCCATAAGTAATGTTGCCAAGTTTGCAATGCCCTAACTAAAGCATACATCTCCTTATCATAGTTAGGGTACTTTAGGGATGCCCAATTGAATTTCTCACTAAAATAGGCCACGGGTTTCCCTCCTTGCATCAAAACTGCCCTTATACCTACACCAGAAGCATCACAATCAATCTCAAAGCTATTATCAAAATTAGGTAAAACAAGCAATGGAGCATTAGTAAGCTTAGTTTTTATGATGTTGAATGCTTCCTCTTGCTCCTGTTCCCATTTAAATGTGCCATTCTTCTTCATAAACTTGAATAAGGGGCTACCAAGGTACTAAAGTCCTTCACAAACCTCCTGTAGAACCCCGCCAATCCATGAAAAGATGAAATTTCAGCTACAAAAGAAATAAATTATTCCTAAAACAATTTAAGGAAAGGAAATATTTTAAATAATCCCTAATCCAACTTGAAATAGGATTTGGCCAAGTAAGTGATGTGAATCAAGGAACGGTCAAGGATCCTTTGGTGCTTCCTCAAGGTCCATTGACACGAAGCAAAGCTAAGAGGTTTCAAACAAGTTTAGGAATGCATGTTCAAGAGCAAGTGAGCAAAGAATTGACCAAAATTGCAGCTGAGAAGGTTGGAATGGAGATGAAACTTTAGCCAAGGATTATTATGATGCTGAGTGCAAGTTTCATGGCTTAAAATGCTATTTTACAACTTCTGATGAGTTTGGACGTGATTAGCTATTTGTGGACTTTTATTTTGGCCCTATTTTGGTGGTCCGTCCATAATTAGTTAGTTAGGACCACATGTGTTGTCTATTTGCTATTTTGTCACGTTTTTGGTTTCTTTAAGAGTTAAGGATTAGGTTTTCTTTGTTTTTATTATTTTCCTTATTAGAATAGGTTTTTGTTTTAAGGCTTCACTATATAAGGGCCTTTGATATGTCATTGTAAAGCACCTTTTGTCGAATTTTAATACAAGATTATTCTTCAAGAATATTCAATTGCTTTTCTTAGATTTAGGGTGGATTCTCTAATTCTTGGATTGCATCACGAATTCAGATCTACTTATCAACTACGTTGTGGCGTTCTTCTGACTTCGTTCCT
>CATIWJ010058295.1:0-17755 GCA_949640765.1 Croton laevigatus | reverse complement strand
GTAGATTATGAAAATTAAATGTTCAACTCCAATACACTCTTTATAATAACTCTTTATTTTGTTTTTTCCAAAAAAACATTATCAATTTGTTTTTCTCTTTCTCTATTAAATACCAGTTGGCAGGAAGAGAAAAAGATTACTATTTTAAAAAATAATAAAAACTTTATTGAAACTTCAAATGTCATTAATTACAAAATGCATTAGAGAGTCGCTATGACTCTCCACTTACAAAATGCATTAGAGAGTCACTGTGACTCTCCACAAATAGAGAGTGATAGTCACTTTGTATTTTATTTTTTGAAAAATGGAGAGTGGGTTGGAGCCAAAATTTAGGAACCAACTCTCTATTATATTGAGATTAATGTGAATGAAGAGTGGATTGAGGATGCTCTTATAAGTACTAAATTATAATTTTTCAACTTTAAAAAACATAACGCTAGTGGTATCTCAAATTAAATTTTCGTTTACAGCATAGATCGGAAAACAAAATAAGCCAAATTGAAGAGCTTGTTGAGAGAAATCGGAATACGACTTTGTTTTTTTATTGATGATGCACGATTATGTCAAAATGTGAAAAATCGTTGGACCAAAGTTAATTAATAATTATTACTATAATTTATTTTTTATTCATAATGATTAAGTAAAGTTTTTTTTTTTTATAAAGTGTCTCTTTTTACACACATCCATTTAATAATAAATTAAAAAAAAAAGTCAGCTCCCATGATTATGCAAAGCTCAGAGAAAAGTAACACCTAAAGATGTATGTAGGTAGTTTTACTCTACATTTATTATTAAAATAACTCAAAAGTTTTGCAATCAAGATTTCATCGTTGTATGGTGATGAGTAGCCTGCAATTACCCAGAGCCCGGGAAAGAGCTGTACCTAGAGGTGTATATAGTAAATTTTACTTTGCATTTTTCTACAATTATTGTTAAAATAAAATAAAATAACTATTGCACCAGTAGTAGCAAACTTTAACACAATCACTCCACACTTTGGTATTATTTCTTTTCTTTTTTTTTATTTTCATTATAATAATATAATTATTATTATACATATTATAATGTTTTTCTTAAAATTGATTATTATAATATAAAAAATATTGTATATTATATTAAAATTAAAAAAGAGAAGACGGCCTATTTTTTCATTTTAATTATTATAATTATTTTCGGTGATCGAACGACGACTTTGGACACATTTAAAATTCTAGCATCAAGACTGACGTTTTGATATAAATGTTGGTTTTTGTTGCCATTTTTAGAAATTAAGGCAAAATTTAGCTTATCTATTTTTTATGATTTCCGGCCAAAGCATACACCATCCATAAAAAAATAAGGCCATATTTCAATTTACCATGATGAGTTCTTCAATTTGGTGTATTTGCTTACTCCGATCTGTGCTAGAAACAGAAAATAAATTTGGGATACCGCCAATATTGCATGTTTTAAAGTTGAAAAATTACTGTTTGGTGCTTATTATCTGTTGATGAGTGCAAAATCGGTTAGAATATATCCGGTGTTATGTTTTTTTTAAAATTGGGATACAATAGAGTTAAATTTTAAAGTTCGAATACTGCAATGTTATACACCCTAAAGTTGAGGTACCATGGATGGAAAATAAGCCTTTGGAAGTGATTTGCAATTGCAAAGAAAGTGGCGCATTTTCGAAAACAAGTTTGGTCTGACGAATTCAAATTTTAAAATAAATAACAATATAGTGGTAAGAACTTCCAAGGAAGCTACCTCACAATATCCTTTTTATTGTTCTTTTTTCCAACCTGGAACAGTTAAAAATTGGTCATCCCTTGTTTGCATTTAAAGCTTCTTAATTCCTTCTTTAACAACCCTAATTAAAATTTAAGTAAGATAAAAATACGTATATTCAAATTTATACATAAAGTAATTTTTTTTTCTTTCTTCTTTTTTTTTTTGAAATAAGATATAAAAAAAAAATGTGAAGCATAAATTTTATAGAAAATAATTATACTATCCGTGTAGAAACGGCGTCTCAATCTTTGACGCCACGTAATTGGCTAATGCCTATCTATATGCCCCCATTGTCTTACTTTCCCGCACAACGCGCTTACAATTTTACATGTTTTTCTAAGAAAAATAAATAAATCTGAAATGACGAAAATGGCCCTAGAAAGTGGGGTTAAAAAGTCATGCAGGGCACAGTAGTGTGAGTACGATTTTGTCCCGTAATGAGTAATGTGGTAGAGGAGGTGGTGGTGGTGGTGGCTCCATCGTCCGGACAGGGGTGGTGGGAACCAGCTGGATCAAGTACGATGCATTTGGTTGGATTTCGGGAACTCAACTCACTTTTATTGCCTGCTACAAACTTTCACCTACTAGGTAGTACTTGTACCGTTTTGTTTTTATATGGGTGGGTGGGTCGGGTCTAGGTGTTTCTTCAACCTTCAAACATTAATCCCATTATTATTAATTACTTTTAATTAATGGATGATAATGATGATTGATGACGAAATAATGAATAGTGAGAAATCTTAGCTAGGGAAAAAAATGTGTTAGGGTTTGGACTTTTGGATCCATTTGATGCTTATGTAGAAGAAGATGTTTTTCACTTTTTAGTGAGAATGAAGAATATTATTAGTTGCGTAACTTTTACCTAAATGTAAATAATTATAAATTCTTTGGTCAAACTCAAATAAACCCCTAAATCTGGACTAATATTTCAATTAACTCTTTTCACACATTTAAAAATTTATTTAGTTTAACTAACTAAATAACATGTTTCGTCTCAAAAAATAAATAACATCTTGATAGTTGTGCTAGTTGATTTATACTGGATAATTAAAACAAAATAATGAGGTAAATTTTATTTTAAAACAATAATTTTATTAATGTTAATATAATTAAACTACAAAATAATTATTATTATTATTATAGAAAAAAAAATTATAAATATAACTGTTTGACTCAATAATTGGTTAGACTTAAATTAACTCTAACTTCAACTTAAAAAACACTTTTTTTTTCCCAAAAAGTTAAAAAACACTTTAAATGTAGTTTTTTTTCTTCTAATTTTTTGATGGAACTTTAAATGTAGTTATTGGCAATAACATACATATCAATTCGATTGGTCATTGGTCAAAATTAACAACTCGTAAAACTGTCGAGGTTGAGCAAAATGAAACACGGTTAATTTGGTAAAAAACATGGAAGAAATGATTTTTACTGAGTATCATTCTCAATGCAACATTTTTTATTGATGTATGTGTCTAATAAAATGAAAAGTGTAAAAAAAATGTGAATAAAAGTCTGTAAATTGACATCCAATTTAAAATTTTCATTTCTAATGCAATATCATCTATTTTTCTTTTGTTCTTGATTAGAATTATAATTTAATATCTAGCCAATTATAATGCACAATTAAATATAGATATTGTCTAAAAGACAATCTAGAAATAGAATATGAGCTACACAATGTCAAATCTTCGTAAGTTTCACTTTCAAAATTAACATTAGCATTAGAAAGCATTTTTTAAAAAAAAAGTTTTCTATTTTTTTATGGCAAATAGATTAGTACAATTCATTATAACATCGAAGATGCTATAATAAAATGTAATGTGCGAATGCAATAATTACTGAACCATCTCTTTACATATATATATTGAAAATGCTGACCATCTCTTTCGTGATTGTCCTATAGGTTCGATTCCATTATTTAGGCACTCTGAATCTGATAGGTGAAAGATGATGAATTAGAGAGAAAAGACGATTCTCCAACTCAGCCCAGTAACTTATGTATATGGTCAGCCCTATGTATGGTCCCCTCATTGTGTTGTGGGCCTACAATACAGTACATAAACCACTCCCCATGTGACCTTTCTTGTACGGACTACTTTTAAATTGGGCCTGTATGGATGGCATCTACAGTCGCCAACTGTAACCAATCCCTCCCATCTTCAATTATTCCCGTGATTCAGTTTCATTTCGCAGTTCTGGTCATATCAGCTGTTGTTTCAATTATCTATAAATTTTGCTTTATTTTGTGATTAGTCAGTACAAAACACTCCAGAAACTTTTCATTTCCATTTTTTCACATGAAAATTTTTATTAAAATAAAATGACCTAGTAAGTATATAGATCCATGTAGAGAACTAATCCAAATAGTAACAATTCTTAATGGGCCTGGCCTAAGTTCCAATGGGCGGATTAAGGCATTGAGCATGAGATAATTGCTCTTCCCGATTGGAAAAAATTACCTTCATTTATCCAATGAAGGATGAATGAAGGAATATGGTTTTAATTTAGCTCTTGAATTCAGATTCAGAATGGTATAAAACATTGACATCAAGTTCCCGAGCCAAATTAGACCATAAGCATGCAGAGCACAATGAAGAGAATTCACAAGGAAACTTGCAAAAAATCGACAATTAAGCAAAATACAAATCACTTATTATCAAAACCAGGTCTAAAATCTTAATAGCATTAGCACCAGCTGCATGCTGGCAGTAAGAATCACATTACACACTAGCAAACAGAAAAAGAGACCAAAATAAATCAATCGTTCTACTTATTCCATTCATATACATCACACAAAATGAACCAATATCACAAAATGTAATATCCATATGACCATATATATATAAAATGATAGTGAACCAATCTAGCAGCTGTGTATGTGAAACCCCACTTATAGCTAATCAAATAAATGCAAACTGAAATAAAGAATCGCCTAAAATATCTATCCAGACTATATCCCATCCATATCCTATATAGATTATCTAGTTAAAAATGCAAGCATAATTAAATTTAGTTAGAAACCAAACCACTGTAGAGGGAAGGTGCCATTCCCTATGGAAAATAAGGCAAGAACAAAAACTGCAGTAAGAAGGATCCACATCCAGGTTTGCATTCTTCTCTTACCCCGATTGCGAATTGGTGGAGGCACAGATTTTGACTTTGTCTGCTTAACGAATTGAGAAGCTTTTTGAGTTCTCTTTGCAACTGTTGTAGCCGTTGGCTTGTCTGGAATTTCAGGAACATTGGTTTCAGTTGGAGTATCAGAAACTGGAGAAGGTTCTCCTTCGTTAACACTACTAGCATCATCTGTTAATGCCTTCTTTCTCTCCTTCTTTTTTGCCTTCTTTTCCCTTTCCTGGATATAAAAAAAATAAAAATAAAAATAAAAATCATAATGAATCATTCTCAATAAGATGAATCACCATCAAGAAATTTTTACAAATTACATGCAGACAACACTTGAGGATGAATATTACCTTCTCCTTTTGCTCAGCTTCCTTCTGTGCTCTAAGTGCAGCCCTAGCTTGGGCCTTATCTGCAATTCTTTTCTTCCTCTCCATTGCTTCCTTGGCTTTGGCCTTCTCCTCCAACCGCCTTTGTTCTTTCAATATAGAAGCCTCTTCAGCCTTTCTCAATTCCTCAGCCTTCCTGGCCAACTCCTCTTCCTCTTTTGATTTCTTAAGCTCCACCTGCCCCAATCTTTCAATCTCATTCCTGCCAGAAACAACAGCTTTCTCAATATCATTGCTGCCAGCAGTCGTATCCGAGCCATTTTCCACAGGAGCACGTTTTGCTGGTTTTTGTTTTTTAGATTTAACTGTATGGTTATTTGGCTCCACAACTTTTGCTGGGGCTTTACTATCTGTCTTCTCCAGCTCCATCGGTGCAACCATTTTTTCTCCTTCAAGATTAGAATTTGAAGATACAGTGTTGTCCTTGGCTACTCTTTCATTAACCAAAGTAGGTAGTAACAGTGGCTCCTCATCAGGACCAAGTGAACGACCATCTAACGTCTGCAGTCTCCTCACTGTACTCCTCATGTTGCATCTAGTGTATTCTTTCCGGAACTCATCATTGTTGTTCCATAGTTCCATAACTGTCTCCGCCTACATCGTCAATTTTTAAATTCATAATCAGAGCTGATTTACCAGATCTAAGCAACAGAAATAAAGTAGACCATTATCTCACCTGGTTAATACAAAATTGTTGGAGTTCCTCCCTATGTCCTTTGGATGCTAAATCATAAGCTGCCTTCACATCATCTTTGAATTTCCAAAAGTGTTTATTCTGAGGATGGGAGTAATAGTGGTAAGATGAAAAATATAAGTGTGATATTCTCCCCTCAACAATATAATATCTTCAACACAATGTAATAAAATTTGGCACAAAGCCCACTGTAAAATATAAATTTGAAAACAACTTTCAGTCCAATTATAGAAACAATACAAACAATACCTTTTCGTAAGATCGTTTCCTCAAACTCTGTAGATGTGCATATGCTTCTTGACGAATGTTGTCTGCAGCTCTGAACTGGTTGATCAATTCATACAACTTAGCATTTTCGTCATGATATCTCTTCCTAGCATTTTTTGTCGAAGCTTCAGCTTTGAGAACATTTTCTCTCAAAAGATCTGCTTCTTTCCTCAAAAGCTGAGGCAGAGAATCAAACATAATAAGCTATCCAATTCCTCAATAAATATAAAATGCCTCGGTAAAAAAGCAATAACAAATCCCTTAACGCCAATAAAAAGAGTATATCTCCTAATTTATTCATACAAAGGAATAAATAAAAAGAAAAATTGATTATAAAAAGAGTATATCTCCTAATTTATTCATACAAAGGAATAAATAAAAAGAAAAATTGATTATAACATAATACCTTCAGGCGCTCTTCAACTTGTTCTTTCTGATCTATGGCCTCTTGAATATCCTCTTGCTTACCCAACGTAGAAGATATTTCTCCACGGATTTGCTTCAACTGCTTCATCTCTCGTAGATAATTCTTTTCTTCTTTTAATGGCAGGGTTTCATGTTGTATCATGTGTTCCATACTTCGTATCTGGACAATTAATTAAAACCCAATAATTTTTTACACAATGAAAATTTTATAAAATGAAAATCCAAGATAAAGGGGCAGTGTTTGGGTACCTTGCCATCAATATCCTCAATGGAAGAAGCGCTTTTCACTTTGTTAATCACATTTACAACAGATTCTATTTCCTTGCGTTTGGCTTTTAGTAATTCACGGGCTGCAACTTCTTCTGATTTGGCAGAATTGAGAAGATCGCCATATTCATTACAAATGGCCTAATAATAGAAGCATTTTATTAATATTAGATAAATCATAGAAGCATTTCAGCAATATTAAATAAATTAACACAAACACAAATAATTACAGAGAAGTAATAAGAGAATTCCTACCTTCCTCTCCTGCATTTCCACTCGAATGAGATCCCGACTTTTGGTCTTCTCATCAACTTGAGACTTGGCATATTTAACCTGTTCTTTCAAATTTTCATCATCATCATATCGAGGAATTCTTATCAGGTAGTAGAATGGCCTTTTCACCACCTCAACGACTTCATCTTGGCAATCAGAAGCATCAACGCAGGCTTCAGGAGATGATGTCACAGAGTCTTCCCTGCTAACTGCACCACCATCTTCTATTTCTTCATGCATTTTCTCAAAACCATCAATGCAAATAGATGGATCTTTGTTTTCACCTTGTAGATTGTCCTCCTTGCAATTTAAGTTCCCTTCATTAGAAAGAACACATTCATTTGAAACCTCTGCTTTAGAAATATGTCCATTCTGAGAAACTTTCACCTCGTCTGGGAGAGCTTCATCAAACAAGCTGTTTTGTTGAGCTGAAATGCCCAATTCATCATTTGACAAAGTAGACATTCTTTTCGCAGAGTCAGTTGTGGAATCAGCCATTATTACATTAACCAGGGAACTTGGGGTTATATCAATCACAAGAGGGCTGGCATCTGGCTTGGTAAGTTCTTCAACATCATCAGTTTCGACCACAGTTTCAGTTCTTATATCTTCAACTGCTTGGTCTGAAACCTGAATTTCTTCAGATGTGTTTTCACTGACATTAACAGTACTTTCATCTGCTTCTGCTTCTGCTTCTGCTTCTGCTTCAAGACTAGACAAATGTTTGACATCAGCAGCCTCCGCTTCCAACTGCACAATAGGAAGAGCTATTCCATTTGTTGGATACCCCATTGCGTCATTATCATTCAAACCAAAAAGACTCTTGGCAGTTTCAGCATCAGAAGATGGAGCTTCAATACTGCTCATTCCAGGCTTTCCAGCATCTGGAGGGAGGATGTTTTGTTCAGATGTGTTTTGAACATCACCAATTTCTGAAGCATTGTCCAGAGCATTGTTAGGAAGCAACCCATCGGCATATTCATTGCATGGGGTGGAATGTGTATCTGAGTTCTCCTCCATTTCCATCCTTGATGAGTTTTCTTTTGATGCCACTGATTCATTACTTTGACCTAAGTTCATATCATTATCATTGGCTTGGTTTTCTTTTACATCCGTAACCAAATTCAATATTCTTTCACCTTCAATCTCATTGTTATCATTAATAGACTGATTTACCTCAGATTCAGCACTAAACACGCTGTTTTTGTGATCAAAATCACACTGATTCTGCTCTGATTCAGCAACATCAGTAATGTTTTCAACCACAGATTTCTCAGGCATACTGTCTTCTGCGCTGTTCTCCACAGATTTCTCAGTTATACTGTCTTCTGCGCTAATCCCCATAGATTTCTCAGTTATACTGTCTTCTGCACTTTTCTCCATTGATTTCTCAGCTATACTGTCTTCTGCACTTTTCTCCACATATTTCTCAGCTATACCGTCTTCTGCACTTTGCTCCGCATATTTCACAGCTATACCGTCTTCAGCACTATTCTTTGAATGCTCAGGTTCAACAGCGGCTTCAACATTAACTTCAACTTCCTGACTCCCTTGTCCTTCTAAAGTTGATCCCAATTTTACATACTCCTGTTCAACCTGTTCTTGAAAATCCAGCCCCCGTGATTCAGCCGCCTCATCATTACCATTCTGCTCCGTTTCAGCAACATCAATACTGCTTGTGATCACAGATTTCTCAGAAATATTTGAATCCACAATGTCTTCCTCGCCAGTCTTTGAAGAGACAGTAACAACCTGCAATGGTTCAGCATCATGTTTAACTGCCACTTCAACATCCACTTCTGTTTCTGGAGTGCCCTGTGCATCTAAATGAGAGCCATGTTCAACAAGCTCCTCTCTAATCTGCTCGTGAACAGTTCCATTTGCCACTTCAACAACACCACTCTCCAGATCTCTACCGTCGCATAAGGTAACGTCATTATTCAAGGGAGAATCAGCATCCTTCTCTACAGCAGGAATGCTACTAATATTCATGATTCCAGGATTAACCTCTGATTCTACAACCTCATTTTCAGTGTCATTGCCGACATTATCAACAGATTCACATTTCCCATTGAGATCAACAGTTTCGGCGGTATCATCGGCCGGGACATCCTTTCCAGCAACGAAAACATAGGAGGCATCCGAATCATCCTCCTCATTTCGCTCGACATTGCCATTCTCGTTCTTAACTCCATCACAATCTGCTGTCGGCAGATCCTCCCTGCTATCATTCAACTCACACTTGTCCTCCATTGACACATTAACATCAACATTCTTATCCGCATCCATCCCTCTCTCTCTCTAAGCAATACAATCAAACCGACAGACAAATCAAAACCACAACCAAACGATAATTTTATCATAATTAATTATAATTCAGATCAAAACAGAGTCTACTTAGCTAACCAAACACTCAATCCACATATTAAAGTAATCAAAATCTACAAGATCAGATACACTCACCTGGTTTATTTTAGAGCCAGCTCCAGATCAGACGGCAACGGATGCGAGCGCTGGAACGGCCGGATCGAGAGAGGAATCCACGGAATAATTAACGCCAATGCTGTCCTTGTCGACCAACGGATCTTAGGGTTTTGTAAAAGGAGAGAATTATGGTGAACTAGAGAAGAGGGGAAAATGGCTTTTTAAAGAAAAAAAATCGTAAACGAAAACAAACAGGTGGCGAGAGGGAAGAAGAATAGGAAGAAAGAAGAGAAAGTAAGCAGCAGTATGACTCTTCTATTTCAAGTTTGAACTGGAAAAAACAACTTGCTTTTCAAAATTTTAATTCTAATTTAACGGTGAAGAAATGGTAAATCCGTCCACGTTACTTTTGTTAATTAGTGTATCAAATTAGAAAGACTATTAATTTAAAATTTTTTTTATTAATTTACTTATTTTTTTACCACTAATTTGGTAACATCTTATATATATGGTTGAAATTACTTAAAATAATTATCTATTAGATATTTATATTTATCAGTAACAGAATTTCAAGAATGATGGATTGTTGTGACGTTATCATTAATCTCATGATTCATTTGTTCCCTAGAAAAAGGATAAAATTGGTTTCTCAATTAATATATTGAATTAGATTATATTATCTTCTAATAATTATCACAGTCACAATTTGTTATTGATTTGAAGATATTTTTTACTACGAGAATTTTTCTAAATTAAGAATGTTCATTATTGATAGTAAATAAAAATATTTTTTTAACTAAAAATGACCACTAAGTACCTTTTATGGATAAAAATAAAATCACATTATACCTATATTATTATTGTCATTATCATCGTCATTTGTACGAGATAATGAAACATGTGATCTCGTAATTCGAAATTAATATAGGTGGTAAGACTTTTACCCTTAAATCCTATCAAACTGAGGCGTGATTTTATAATTTTATTAAAAAAAATGAAACAAGTAATCCCAATTTTTAGCTCCAATTTCAATATCAATCTCAAGGATGAGTTAATCTTGTGTCGAATACAATTTAATATGTCCGATCATACCAAATTTCTAACTCTAACTTGATAAATTAAAACGATGTCATTTAAAAAAGAAAACTCATTAATATGTTTGGTAAACCAAACTCAATAGTCATGAATCAGGTTGGGAGTCAGACTCAAACTTGGTTCATCTGTAATTCGAATCTTTAGGGGGGGAGAGCTGGTCAGCTTGTTTACTGTTTAGTCATTAGTGCTCCTAGTTTTCTTAGAGAAAAAAGTTAGGTCCCGACCCGGTCCGATGTTTGCAAAAGAAATGTGCAAACGCGTGAGAGGCTTTTGGCTTCTAGAAATATTTAGACAAGGACGTTTATTTTTGTTACTATTTACTATGAAGGCTCCAAAATATAAAGTAGGATCATTTGAAGCACTTGAACGAAAAATAAAAATCTGGAAACCAGCGGGTCCGGCTTCGGGTCCCAAATCACTGTCATTTTCCGCAAAGTGGCGGGATCCACCGCTATTCGTTTGGATATTCAGTTGATCGGTAGGGTCAGAGGTAAAAAAAAAAAAAAATACAACGTGATTTTTCATTTTTTATTCTGATAATGGAGAATTAAATTGAGCATAATTCAAATTATATTTGTGTTTGTGAATTTACTCTTCTTAATTTTTTACTTTGAATACAGAATTTTTTTTTTTAATTCTAGAACGTTGATTTCATAATTTTGTTTAATAAATTGTCAAATATTTATAGAAAAAAATAGCTCAATAATATTAAAACGGTCCATGATACATATGGAATGAATATTTCCAAATTGAGAACGAAAACATTGACAAATGAATAATGATGGATTTTTTTTGTTTTATTTTCATTTTCAATGATTAAATTAAAAGATGACCTAACATTATCCTACGTTTTAAAATTATGTATTTAATAATTATTTTTTTTGCCTTTGTGTGCGTGTATTTTCTTAAAAAAACAAAAGGATGATAGGATTAGGAAAAGTTTCAAAATTGAAAAGATAAAATATCACAAATTCAAAATTATTATTATTTTTAATTTAAAGGAGTTCACTAATTAATCTGATGACAATGCGAGCTATAGAGCATGAGCCAATGCACCAAATAAATGCTGACAATGTGATTGGCAATATAAACTGAATGGTTATCTTAGACTTAATGGTTTACTTATGGCATGAGGGTATCTATAGTGTTCTGGAGCACAATTCTTCTATAGTGGAAAGTATGGCTGAGATACTATATGATCAATATGCAGAGGCATGGGTGATGATATGGAGCCTTGTCAGGTAGGTGGCTTCAGGAGTTACCACGTGCATGGTAGATAACTTACTACCGACGGTATCTTGTGCAAGTTGGACTCGAGTTCGCTATGAAAGAAGTTCAGGAGATGTTCCGGCTTTATCGTGTGGAGAAGGTCGCTTAGCGCGACCTCCCTGATCGACATGCGACTCTCCATCAACATCATAGTTGGCCAAATTCAAAATTATATTTAAGTTGGTTTAATTCAAGCAACATACCTTTTTTTTTTCACTAATATCTATTAGAAAACGTCATATTGTGATGGAAACTTCTATCCCAATTAGGTTTTTAATCCAAATTCTTTGGAAAGATTGACATTTTAATTTGTACTGTATTCTTCATAATTTTTTTTAGAAAAAAAAAATTATACAAATTTATTTTTATAATGTATGTTAAACTAATTAAATTATGCGTTAGTCCAAAATGCATTAACTATTCTCCAAAAATACCATACGATAAACAAATTTAGGTCCACCTGTGTTGAAAATGATATAGTAGAGTATATTAGTTTAATTTAGAAAATTATAAAATCTTCAAAAGCAAGGCCCCCAAATGAGAAATTAAGACATTTGTGTTTTGTATCATCGCCTGCACGCGTGGCCTCGATGTGGTCCTTTATTAATTCTTACGCAGATGTCACATTTCACACCATGTCCTGATATATGAATCTAGCACCTTCTATTCAAATTTTTATTCAGGCCCTATTTGGTTGTGCTTTAATTGTTTGGAAGTTAGTATATGTTGTAGGTCTCTTGTGATTTGGGTTTTAGGAAGAGTTTGAGATGTATTTAAAGTGGTTATTAGGTTTTGAAAAATCTTAGAAGGGTTGAGCTCACACGAGTAGGAGTGGGAGGTCCTTATCTATTGGGTCTTACTGGGTATCGAGACAGCCAAGTCAGATATCAGATATCGGATTCGATCTATACCCAATTAAAAAAAGGTATCCAACTATATATATATATATATATATATATATATATATATATATATATATATTCAAATTTCAGTGGTATTTGTTGTTAAAATACAAAATTAATCAAATGTTAACTAATTGTTATGGTCTGAATATGAAGATAAGGCCTTAAGTCCAAGTTTCAGTTAGACCCCATTTCAGAAGGGCTAAACAGAGCCAAGATAAGTTCGGTTCAGGAGTTAAAGTTCTACCAACCCTCAGTCAAATGTAATCATATATACACACCCTTGCAATGCACCCTCAGTGAAAACCTAATTAAATTTACTCTAATAATACGACTATTTTGTGCATAACACCCACCATTGATTAGAAGAAACAAAAACCAGTTAAAAACATGATTTGAGAGAATTACCTAGGGATTGGAATTTCAAATAATTTTGAGCTGCATTTTTAAATATTTACCAAACACTTCAAAATGTCTACTAATTGCATTAAATAGTTAAACCATATATTTACTGCCCCTTTAAACCTTCAAATAACTAGCATATTTGATATTTATGAATGTAAGATTAGACTTGTATTAGGCAATAATTTTGGAGGTAACTTTTTTTTTTAAATTGAAATAATGATATCTATTTTCAGTAACATTTAGTAAAAATAGTTTTTAGCTAGTTTTTAACTATTTTACTAGTTTTTATTTTCACACTTGTTTTCGTATTCATTATTTAGTTTTACATTTTTTATGTAATTATATTTATAGTTATAGAATATTTAATTATTTATAGAAATAAAAGTATAAAATTAAACACTACATTAACTATATTATTTATAATTTTTTTATTTTAAAATTTTTTATTTTAAGTCTAAAATCATGATACTCAACCATTATTAAAACTTTTATAGTTGTTATCTTAAAAAAAAAACGTTTGAACACTTAAGTCAATAATTATGCTACATATAACCAAATTTATATTTAAAATATAACTGAACTTTTAAAAACATATATAAAATTAAAATTTTCATATATAGGACTTTAATTTTTATATTTTGAATATTAATCTTAAGATTTCGGAATAGTTTCATAATATCAACATTGTATTGTAGATATTTATTGAATTTGTCATTGTACTATTTTTTTTATTTTAATTATATTCAAATGATGTTTTACCATCATAATTATATGAAATAAGTGTATAAAATAATAGGAACAATGCTCTTTAATCATTCAATATATAAGGCACACAAAATATTTTTGAATAGTAAGTTTTTCTAAAATTATTATAGCGGAAAAGAAAATTTTCTCTTAATTTTAAATAGTAATTTTTAAGTTTTTTCATAAATACTTTATAAATATTGTTTACATCTTTTATATTTTGAGTTGCAATCCATTTCACTTTAAAAGCAAGAGAATAAATTTTGGGGATTATATTTTTAAAACAAGAACTACTAATAGAAGTTTAATATTCTTTTATTAATTAATTGATATAATGTTTTATAATTTTATTAATGTTTTATTTTTTATTTGAATAAAAAATTAAATTATTAAATTTCAATTTTGATTCTTTATAAATTTTTAAAAAATCAATCATTATTTTCTTAATTTAAATTAATATTCAAAACCAATTTATATTAGTTGCGTAAATAATAATGAATTGTGAATCTTGTTTTTAGTACAAATTGACCTGATAGTGAATCATTATTTTTGTATTATTACATTGCAAATATTAAAATTCTAAATTTCTATATTTTGATTTCACATATTTTTATTTTATAATTTTGCACTTTATTTTTATTTTATATTTTGTATGATATAAAATTTACTTATTTTAAATTATTTATAGCATCTATTAAAAAAATATAAACAAAATTTTTTATTATATTTTAAGTTTTCTAATTATTACTAATTTTTACTATTAAGTCAAATATTATATTAATTAAATTCACTATTATTATGATTGAAGTTATTTAACAAAGTAAGTAAATTTATAAAAAGAATAAAAATTTTAACTTTTTATTATGAATTGACCCTAATTTTTTTAACAAATTTTCCTAAAATTGAGTTATTTAAAATAAAAATAAACATATAAATACCCCTGAATTTTGAGGCAGACGGATATTTCATTTTAAATATATTCATTTCACTAGTATTGAAGGTAAGTATATATTCCCTCCGTCTCATTTATATAGGCCATTTTTTCTTTTTAGGAAATCCCAAAATATAGTCCTCTTTCTTTTTTTGGCTATTAGTTTAGTGAGCAATTGTCAAAATTACCCTTCATTAATAATGGCAAGTGTTAATTATTGTGCAGTGGATTAGAAGCATTAATAAGGGTACTTTAGGAAAAAGGACAAAAATAACTACTTTTAACTAAATTTCTTAATCTCCGTGTAAAGTCAAAATGGCCTATATAAATGGGACGGAGGGAGTATATTTTTTTTAGCAGGGATATACACACACATCCAGTTAGTATGTTAGTGATTCAGCAGGAGATGAAACTTAAACCGGGAATCGAACTTAGGACGTTTGAGTTGCAAACAAAGCCTTAACCGCCTGGGCCACCACCGCCCTTCATTTCACTAGTATTGAAGGTAAGTAGCCTAGGCATCAAAACAAACCAATACGAAATAGTAGAACTAAGGTATCGTTTGTTTTAAACTGTCTACTTCCTAAAAAGTTTAGTTCTTGGAAAATACATTTGTAAAAAAGTTATTTTTCAAAAAGTGCGGAGTAAATATCGTTTAGTTTATTTTTTGAATTTCTAAAAAGTTAAATTATTTAATAAAATATAATATTAAAATATCTTAAATATGCCTACAATAAATATTTTAAAATATCAAAATAAAAATGAATTAAAAATTATCTATAATTACAACTGAAGAAGTGCATTTTTTTTTAGTTGGAGAAGTAAGTTGCTTTCAGTGTGGGAGGGAATTTTAGTTTTCTAATTTCCGAAAATATTTTTAAATAAACACTCAACTTTCCGGAAGTTGAACTTCCTCTCCCTACTTACCTCAGTGAAACGATGCCTAAGATGAAGAAAGATTTATAAGGGAAAAAATCTTTTGTGGTTTAAGTTGGGATTTGAAAGAAAGAAAGTTAAGTAATGATGCAAAATTTCCAAAAATAAAAGGAAAAAGATGTTTATTACGAATGGCGGACAAAAAACCGAGCAAAGCCACACCTCATCTCGCATTTTTCCTACACTGCGTGATCGCTAAAATTAAATCCCAATATTTTGGATTTTACTCGTTTCCTAAGTAATTACGAGTTAATCATGGTTTTATCAAGTTAATGGGCATTACTAATCACTCAAAAGTTGTTGAACCTTCTTTCTTCCTGTTGTGTCATTTTGGGAAGAGTAAGGCTGCCAATAATATGCTAAAAATCGCCATTTTTTACCATATGTAGCAGAAAATTAGGTGGCAAACTGGCAATCATTTTGTTTGGTGTATGATTTGTTGGATTCTTGAAAAAATTGTGTTGGACATGTAACTTGTTTAATCAAATACTAATACTAATAATTTAGTATTGTTACGTGCAAAATTAGACGGACTTCTAAAAAATAAAATAATAGGCAGGGTGTTAAGACTTCGTTGCTAAATGATTCACATAGTTATTAGAAGGTAATCACATATTTGATAATAAAGATTTTTCTCCATTAACCATTTTAAATTAACAAATTGCTAATATAAATTCTCAATATACTTTTTCTTTAAATGAAAAAAAAATACTACCTCCGTTTTTCTCATATATTTACATTCACTGTTTCACTAATACCAATACAAACTCACTTTTCACCAATATCAATACAGAAATAATAATAAACAATTACTAACCTTTTAAAAAATTTACTTTTCACCAATACCAATAAAAAAAAAAAAATAAACAATTACAAAACTTACTATAAATAAAAATATAAACAACTCAAAAAAACACCAAAAAACGGAAATATAAACATATCATAAAAACGGAGGTAGTATATATATATATATATATATATATATATATATATATTGAACATTAATTTATTTAGGGATATTTAAAAAAAAGTCCCTAAGTTTTGACTAAAATTACAATTTTCTCCATGTCTTTTATTTTAATAAAAAAAAATCCCTCATTTATTTTTAACATAACATTAATACCCTTCTGTTAGTTTTTCTGTTAAAAACATGTTAAATTACTTTAATACCCTCTCTCAAAATTAGCTGTGGGTTTAATTAATTAAGAATAGGGAAATTCTTACCATCGCCCTTTATTTCCCTCCCTTTCTTCGAAAAACCAATGAACCGACATGAACAGTTATCTTCTTTTTCCTCTTAGCTGAACCCTAAGTGTTGTGCGATTCATCAAAGATTGGGGTGTTCATCGAAGGCTGAGTCTTCTATCTGAACACAAAGGTTATTTTCGGGGAAAAGGTTAGTTTTTCACTTTTATTTGGTTTATTTCTTAAATTTTCGTTTAATGCATGTTTGAGATGTTCTGATATTTGTTGGAACGCATGTAATTTGATTTTGATTAGTAAGTGTTAAGTGTTTTTATTCCATTTCATGTTTAGGTTTTAATTTGTGCAATGGTAGTTTTACTGTCAATTTTTTAGCAATGCTCTGTTTTATGATCTTAAACATTACATACTGATTATTAAGAAATGCATAATGATTGATGTTGGATGTTGATGTTGAGTATGCGATAGTTTTATTCTTGGAGTGTTTGGAGTGTTTTTGACTTCTGTTTGTGTAATGGTAGTTTTCTAATAGATTTTAGATAATGCTCTGTTTTAGGGTTATGGATTGTCTACTGTTGAGTATGCATATGTTCAGTATGCAAATAGCTTTGCATTTTGTTGATAAAGTATTAAC